>JAOVVO010001000.1:0-22282 GCA_028564675.1 Onchocerca lupi | reverse complement strand
AGTCCTTAAATTGCTTGAACGAAACGTTTGATTATACACTATCCTGACCTCGACATTTGTGCGATACAACTACATTCCCCACAAATCAAAAAATAAACGAATTACATTTCTCACAAAGCAAAAAACAGACGAAAAGCTTGAATTACTCGCCTTAATTATTTAAAAGTATTTGCCCATTGGAACGCAACACTTACAAAAATTTGAAATTAATCGATGAATATTTAAAAACATGCGCGTATTCGACTGAAACTTTGTATCAAAATTTCAAAACAACAGGTTAAGGACTTTCCGATATTTAAGATTTTGAATATGGATAATGTGCGCGTTTAAGAACTTACGGAGGTTTAAGATTTTGAACAAACGAGCATTGACATTTCTATTTATATAGATTAGCTGGATCAGCCATGCGGAGCATGGCCTGGCCAGCTAGTTTAACAAATAAAAGTAATTCAATAATGAACAAATTCAAGCAATCAGAGAGGCAATTGATTTATGATGTGCTCCAAATCAATGCGATTGTTAAATGCCAGGATAACCAATGAAATGACAGTTATTAGCCAGCACATTTATTTTAATTTTTAGTCTTTTTTTTTTTTGATTGATTTTCGTTTAAATCCATTTTTCCGCATTTAATCTTTTTCTTTTTTTCAATTGGCCCGCTTACTTTATCCAGAAAGGCAAGAAATGTTATATTACCTATACTTGCTATGGAAAAATGCCATAATTTCGCATCTCGACTCGTTTGATGTAACTGTGCTCATTTCAATTTTTTGAATCTACAAAAAAAGAAAAAGAAGAGTGGAGACTCAGCTATCGAATACAGCTCTCATCTCTGAATTTACAAATTTGAACTATAATCTACATTTTTGTTCAGGATCAATTTAATGATAACAAATCTTACTGTAATTTCTCGAAATATGAATAAATTTATGGGCATTATAAGTGCAAGTTTTTTGAAAGCAAGTTTATTTTCAACTTGTAAAAGAAAGAGGAAAATCACGATTAATGTCAATATAGACGACATTTTGCAAGCATTTTTTAACTAATAAAATTTTGAAGGTATTTGAACAAAGATCCATAGCGTTCATGCAGCGAAATTAAATGATTTGAAAGCGAAGTATTTCGCAAAAATTATACTTGTTTAGAAGTTTAAAAAAAGAAAAAAACGAAAACTATTTCGAGATTCTGCCGAATTGTTTAAAAAATGAAGAAATGATGACTGACCGAGATTGACTTTCGTTGGATTTTCATTTAATACTTTTTGGAAATATATGAAAACTTATGCTAACTTGGATTTCTATCAAAGCACTGCTAATCAATTGGTTTTGATTCTACCGTCGATAATTCTGAAGGGCAGAAAACACATGCTTCGTTGCGATAATTATATGAAAGGCTTCATCTTCGGGTCGTTGCAGCTATCTTTAAATAAAGAAGACTGTTCTGTCATATCGAAGCAAATATCTAAACAAGAAATATTAGGTGTTCGGTGCGAAAGCAAAACAGGCAATGAATTCAGTAAACATTGAGAATATTGGAACGAACTTAGTAGCCGACAAACATTCCACGTTTTGGGACAAAATCTTTTTGACTCTTCGTTTTCACAGCTTGATTTTATAATGCTATATTTCGAAAACAAATATATTTAAGAATATATTGGAAAGTAACTTTGACAAAGCTTGTTTTTTAATAGTTTACAACTCTATCAGACAGTACTAAATAATTGGTTATGATTAATATGAGGCTTAGGACAGCTCAGAAATTCGTTGTGAATAATCAGTTCATCCAAGAATTTATGCTTGTAGTTCAGAAGATAGTAGTGCAGCTTTCTTAATCTTCTACCTTTCCCTAGTAATTTCATTTGTATAATATATTTGATTTGGAGAATTCCATGAAATATAATTTCATATACAAATATTTTTTTAAAAAAAAATTCAAAATGGCTTATGCATATTAAACAGGACCTTCGATAGGAAATATAAACAGCACTGATTGATTTTTCTCTTTTATTTTCTATTTTCTTTTTTATTATCCCTATTCTTATGCAGCAAAATCCAATATACCGTATCTGATTTTGATTATAATTGTCATCACAATATGAAACCTACTTCCACTTGATAATATATATCATCCACTTCTAATTACCATTATGCATCACAATCTTCCCCCCTTTTCATTATCTGATCTTGAGTCATCATCAATTTATCATGATAATTATCATTAAATTCCCGTTTATAATCTTCAATTTTCTACTCCCGCTTTATTTTCTCTAATCACCGCCTTATCAAATTCCATATTCTTACCCAACATCGGTATGTCGTTGGTTCGGCCATATGCTTTAATGAAAACTTTCATTGCCTAAAGTAAACAATTTCCATAACCTGTTGATTGATTCGAATGAATAATTGAATAGCCGGCGTAATAGGGCTTGAATTCAAAAATTCTTTCCAAAACAAAATAATTTTTAAGTAATTTAGTAACTCCTTTTCTGCTTACTGTTCAAAATTTTTTTACTTCAAACAACAATATGAAAAATGATAAAAAGGTCACCCACTGAAACTTTTTTGACTCTGATTGCAGTTTTTCCAAAGCTAAAAAAATGGCGCGATATCATATTAAAACCATTCATTACAATCACTATTACATTACGAGTGATTGCGATTCATTTTTAGTGCACTTGAATTATGGTAATATCAAAACTAGTGGCTTATGGTAAAAATGGTAAAGTCCCAAATGGAATACTCTTTCCATTATTTTAGAACAAAATATTTTAAAACCTGTGATTTATGTGACCAGAATGTGTTTCAGAATACTGCAAATTATAATCGCGTAATCTGCAATATTCTGAAATCTAGTCGTTAAAAAAAAAAAAAAAAAAAAAAAAAAAAAAAAACGAGGAATCAAAAAACTATGCCGCAAAACGTGCAATGTTTGTCAAGCACCAAGTTCGTTTCAGTTACTCCACGTTTATTGAATTCATTGCTTGTTCGCCTTCGCATGGACCGCCTAAGATTTCTTGTTTAGATATTTGCTTCGGCATGACCGATTTTTTTTCTTTACTGAAAGATTATTGCAATGACTCGAAACCGAAGCCTTTCATGCAGTTATCATGCAATGAAACATGCCATAATCATCAACGGCGAAAATTAGAATCCACTCGTTTGATGTAAATCTAAGGTAAAACAAACTATCGAAGCATAATTTTTGTAAAATCTTTGGGAATTAGTCGAAAATTCAGTCTCAGTTAAGTTCAGACCTTTCTAATCATTCTTGGAAATAATAATAAGGAAAGCTCGAGTTTGTATGAATTTGGTGGTTATACTGGTTTCGATTAATATTTTCAGTCATTTTCAGTACTAATTTCAACATTAATATTAGTTTCAATCATTCCCGATGCTGGTTTTAATAAGTCGTTCATAGCTCATTCAATAAACCTTTCAAATACTATTAATTCGGCAAAATTTATTTGGTATATAAAATTTTCCAAAGTTCACCCAAATTAAACCTATCAGTTCAAAAATTGACGACATTCTATTTAAAATAGCAATCTCAACCATTATATATCTAATTAAAAATTCATATTGCAAATATTGAAAATATGCAACAAAATAGTAATTTTGCAATTTCGGCAACAAAATTTTGCATTGAAGTTTGAACTTGTAATAAAAGATTTTCAAAAATTCGTTTTCCAATTTCTTTCATTTTCTTTCAACATTATTTATGCACATAAACTTTTGCATAATAAGCTTATATGCAATATTTTGTGTTTCGCAATACATACCATTCAATATAAGAGATACAATCGGATTAATTACAACCTTTTGTCAAATAAATCTTTTGTATCTTTGTATCTTTGATACAATTTCATTTCGCATTTTGTACCAAATTCAGCATAAAAAGCTTCGCTTCTCACTTGGGATTCATGATCAACTTGTTCACTTTCAGGCTGTCTCTTAATAAAATTTTTCATTTTATAGTTCTGACTGATCTTAGAAACCAAATGGAAATGATAGGCTTTATTTCAAGTATTTCACTAAATCATATTGAATTGAGATTTATGTCTTAGTTTCATAAAATAAAAAAAAAAAAAAGAAAAAACTCCAATCTTCATGAGAAAATTAATGATTCATCGGTGACATTTTGAATTAGTCAGAAAAAAATTGCATATTTTTTCTGATTTGTTATATTCTCAAGATGATTGGACCCATCCAATCAGACTTTTAAGAAATTGAATTTTATTGATAATAACACTTTTTTTAATGAATTCGTTAGATAATCATCACTAGATATATTTTAAATTTATAACTTTAGACAACGATGAATTTAAAATCTCTCATTGTGTTTACATTCGCTTTTGGTCTTGCTGTATCACTCAACACTACTTCAACAGATGAAATTTTTAAATCGCTCAACACTACTTCAACAGGTGAAATTTCTAAATTTTTGAATTTTAACCAAAATTAATGCTAAAATTTAATCAAAATGATTAAAATTGTCGGAAAAACCGAAATACTTTTTGGAATATAGATATGATTAAATATTGAAATATCTTTGTATTATAGTATAACTAAGTCTTTAACCTTTCTGCTATAGTTAATATACTGTAAATTGTGTTGTGCTATGCTGATATGAAATAAGCGTATTCCCTTTGCATATATTAATATGTTATAAATTATAGTAAAGTTAGAATGTATTAATAAGAAGGATTGTTAATTTGTCAAGATAGAGATTCAATGTATGCTCTGATCGATATCTGACGACAAACCTTCCAAACTTCATCAAACTCTATCTACTCCCAAACTAATCACCCGCAGATAACTTCTTACTACCAAACAGAAGTCCAAATGGTTGCATTATCAGTATTCATCAGTCCTTGTGTAACCAATCGCTGAGAGTAAAATTCATTATAACAAACACTTCATTACATAACAATCAAGTTCTAATCCTCAACAAAATACCCTTCACAAATTTCTTTCACAACAAAAAGAATTATACACTCGAAATAATGTATTGCCCATACTCAAAAGCGAATATCAAAAACGATTGATGCATTTCTCATTTGAATTTCCGAAAAGACGAAAACTTGGTAAAAATTTGATTGAAATTCCAGGAATAACATATGACCAAAAATCTGATAAAGTAACAAGTTGGTGTCTCAGGGACAGATTGGACGAAGTTTTCATTGCTACAAAAAGCAAAATTGTTCAGTATTTATCCGACGAAGATTTACAAAATATAGCGTTCGCATTTTTTTTTTTTTTAACTTATATCTTAGAATTTCGCCTAAAAATCAAAATTGTATCCATCAGATTTCATTTTGAATTATTATTACTGTAGAAATAAGGCAGGTTGCAAGGAATGAATGAGTTCCAATGAATTGATTGGCAGGTTATGATGATGGATTATTTATTTCAATCATTTTACAGAACCATCGAGATGATATCTGAATGTGCAAATTTTGAGCTAAACCGCCGATCTAAAGTGATGCATTGGCGGAACAAAAAAATAACCCCACCGTTCTTAACGAAAGCTTGGAAACTCATATCCCGAACAAATTTTACTGATGAAAAGGTATGTCTCGCTTTTTGCTATTATCAAATTTAAACAAAATTGGAAAAGCATACCGTTTAAGAAGTACAGTTCTTCGTTTTAAAAAAATTTTCCTTTCCTAAAAGTCGAATTCATTACTAGATATATTCGAAGAAATTGCAATTTTGTAAAATTATTACAAATTTTTTTGCTTGACAAATTTGTCAAGAATTAAAAAGAAATTTATATGAAACGAAGATTTGATGATTTAATTCTTAATTTTAGCATAAAGAAAGATTTGCAAATCACCATTGGTCACCACGTCGAGTTATTCTATTTGGCAGTGAAAACTCGTTAAATATAACAATTCTTCGATCTTGCTATGTACTCCTAGTTACGTCTCAGGAAGATCACCTAAAAATATTCGACGAAATCATAGAAGGTTTAGAAATTCTAGTACATTTTTATAAAGAATTCTTATTTTCATCAATTAAAGACTGACATGAAATCAACATTAATCAAACAAAATTGTTCTAATTATGCAATTTCAGGTAAAAATAGTCCATTCATTCCCGATGAAATACAAGGAAGTCAAATGAATGGAGTAATCATCCCTTTTTCATGCCCTTTCACTTTCAATATACTTACCATGACAATGGAAGACATTGTGTTAGTTATTTTCATATTCCTGCAATCACTATGAGTGATTGTAATTAAAGTCAACGGATCTTGAAGTTTAGTTATCTTATCACAAAGACTGGAGATTGACGGCATTTTTGCTCAAATTTTGCATTATAATTCAAATTATAGTTTTTTATTCAGATTTTATCATCAAATCATTATCATAATTAAATGACAGTGAGTTCTCTGTGTATTATGCTAAGTGCTTCAAAAAACCAATGCAAAATTCTACCAAAAATCCAGTGGATAAATTGATTATTATCATATTTATCTTTTATTTATAACCAAATTTTACAGTGATGGCGATTTATGCAGTACATATCGAGTGATCAAAGGTGCAAAAGTAAGTTTACAAGATTTTAATCGAATATGATGTGCCACTTCGAAAGAACGCATCATTGTTAGACACTAAAGCGAATTCCAATAGAATGACATTTGTTGAGTCTAATAAGATATAATGAGTTAAAGAGGCAAGTGAAGTTGGTCATTGTGTTTGCTGGAGATCATCAACGCACCGGAGAAAAAGTTGAGGATCGAGCTTCTATAACAGCTCAAATTCTAAGAAATAATTTACATATACCAATTTGCATTGTTGCACAATCGGATACTCGAGAGAAAAAGTAAGTCAGATTTGATAAATTCATGGTTACAGGAATCTAAAGTGAAAAAATGGTGAGAGGAAGTAGCAAGAATATCTGTAACCAATATTTATTAATATAATGTTTGACGTAGTGCCAAATATGATTTTGACCGTTCAAAGGTCTTGGAAAAAAGTCTTCGTTGATGGTATTCAAACTAGGATGAATATAAAAATAGCTATGGATAGACGATGAATAGTTTTATCGCAGAATATGCAAAATCATTTTGCAATAAATATTTGAGTGAAGAAAAATTCAGGAGATTGAGAAAGTATAAGGACAGTTCGGTGTTATTCTTTCGTGGTTCTGACATGCATGCATCAACCCTTGTCATAAATACCACAGATGAAGCAAAGTTGAAAGAAAAGTTTCTGAACTGGAAGGTTTGGTTTGTTTATTCGTTCTTATTAGTTTCACATTTGCTTCAAATCATTGTTAAATTTTCAAACTTCAATTTAAGGAATCTTTGCGCTGCTTTTTCCTTTTTATTTTTAATATAACTTCACATTTACGAGAAATATGCTACTTTTATTGTTACTAATTTTTACTCGCTTTCTACAGAAAAAGTTGCATTTCCTCGAGACTCATCAAATAATGGCATTCCATTTCACGACGATCAACGGCACTGAGCCAGAAAATAGTGAACTGATATTCAGGTAGGAAATTAGAAATGTCAAGTGTGACATTTTTGATCGATAATAAGACCAAGAAGAATCCTCCCGGAAAATTCTATAAAAAAAACATCGGTAAATTGCAGAAACGCTACCATAAAAAGGCAAATGATTCTACTGACATTGCTTTGTATTTGATCCAATAAAAATATCTGATTGACCCGTGACATACGCTTAAGTAATATATTATTCAATTATAATAAGCATGTAAAATAGTAATAATAGTAATAATAATAATAATAATAATAATAATAATAATAATAATAATAATAATAATAATAATAATAATAATAATAATAATAATAATAATAATAATAATAATAATAATAATCATTATAATGCATTACATTCGAACTGGTAGTGCAAAAAAAAAGTGCCAGCTTGAGTGACACAAAGAGAATATCGTAATTTAATTTAATAGATTTTCTTTTAAATTTATATAACATTGTGAACAAAATATGGAATTCATTTGTATGAGATAAAATCGACAATGAGGAAATTTGAAAAAAGAAGAAATACGAATTTATATTCAAATATTCCAGATATGAATTTATATTTGAATTTCTTCTTTTAAATACATCTTACATGATTTACAGATTTGAATACATGACGCCACTAGTTGGTTCCCGCGGTATTCTGAGTACTATTAATTTTTTGTATTTGAATTCATTAGTATCATTTGTTCTTTACAGTGATACATTCCCAAATATTCAATTGAGTACATTATGTTTGCTTGGTAAACAATCAATAACTGGAGTGAACTATCAGACTAAGACGGAGTGTCGCTTCGATATCGGTCCAGTATATGTAATTGCTGGATCACGGAAATTCGGTTATGACGAGGAAGATTCTTCCGAGGAAAGTGATTGATCTTGTTATTAATTGATGGGTGATATATATTATTTACCTAATTTTATTATTTTAAATGAAACGATAATATTCTCCAACGATCTTTGTAACATGGTAAGTGTATACATGTCGGCAAATGATTTTATTTTGTTGTCAGTAGTTAATAACACAAATAAAAATTCGACGAAATATAATAACTGGTTGATAAAATATAAGAAGAGTTGATTCGTTTGAAACGTCCAATATCATGCAAATTGTGCAAATCGAGAAGCAATCACAATTGCGAAACTTCTGACAAAATTGCAAGCAACAGAAATGGCCAATTTTTTGTTTTGCAAAAGCGAACACAATATGGCCATTGATTGATGAGAACAACAGTACATTCCATTTTTCTATTATATTGATTCTCGTCAATCATTTTCTAGTTAAATCCATATATTGCATCTATTTAATTAATAAATAATTGCTTACTACTGGTTTAACTAGCACAATTCGCATTATAATACTATGAATTAACATCTGGACTAAGCAACTTCGTAATTTGCAGTATTGTTGAGGAACATTCAAATGCAATTCAAGGTTCAGTCCAAATTGCAAAATTTAAGAAAGACTGCTTTTAGTTATTATTTTAGTATTTAATCATTTTTATATATCTTTTCGCTACAGCGGGAATTGTTTTTATGAAATTGCGTATCATTTTAACTTGTCTATTAATTTATGTAACGCAGAAATCATTGGTTCTGGTAAGCATGCAAATTTAGATTGGTAACATCATATTGTATAACTGTAGAATAAAGAAAAGCATTCGAATTTATTGTGAATGTAGGAAGTTTTAATGCAGTTAAGAACATATTATTGCTCATGTCGTACAAAGATAAGAACAAAATCCAAGAACGAATAAAATTTGCTTTTGAATAAAGTAGATTATGTTAATAAATACCGCTTTAGAATTATCTAATATTATGGGATAACAATCTAAGAAAGATCTAAGGAAGCGATCATTAAAATTATTCATGTAAAACTTGCTTGCTGTAAGCATAAATCATTTACTTAGTGTTATAATGAAACATAAATTAAGTAAAACTGATTATAAACAAAAAATTTATAATGGAAAAAGTAATAAACAAAATTTCAATAATAATTATTATTTAATTGCAAAAATAATAATTACCATAAAACCTCGAGAAATCAAGTTCGCAAATTTCTTCCAGATTATAAACTTGTAAACTTCTAAATGATGATATGGAGATCATTAATGAATGTTCGGAGAGAAGGGGGAAGGAGGAAAAAAAAAAGCATTTTAACAAAAATTAAGTAAAAATTATATCTGAAACAACGATTTAAATGTGGCTTTGCCTCATAGATCATAAAATGAATGGAAATACCGTACATTGAATGATACAGTCTGATCTGTTCACTGAATTTTAAGAATGAATCAAAAATATCTGCCTTCATTTTCGATAGATACAGAAAATCTTTCTCGTCCTTCAGCATAAAAATTATTTTTTGATAAGTTTACTACAGAAAAAATTTAAAAAGGCATTTCTTATAGAAATGCAAAGATATATTCAAATTTTGAGAGATTTAAAGCAATAGTTTAAAAATTTAATTATTCACAATTATCCAATAAAAAAATAGTATAAACCAATCATGTTTTCAATATAAAACACAATTTTATCATAAGAATGAAATTTCGTAACCAATATAATTTATAATCCTGCAAAGTCGAGAAACAAGATTTTTTTATAAATTTTAATATAATTATTAATATTTATTTTCATATGGCATGGATGGAAGCAACTTTACTGAAGAATATAATTCTTGAGTTTATATTCATTTTTAATCGAATCGATGACTTTTAATCAATAATTTTTAACCATAATATTTTTTTTTTTTTTTTTTTTTTTGTAGGTTTGAAACTAGCCATACATTCATTTTTAAAGTTTTTGATAAAATTCTTCCTATTTTCGAGATTTTATAATGATTATATTAAAGCATTGAACGTACATACAACTGAATAGTCGATCAAATAACACATTTTTTCCATGCCAATGATCTAGTTTGGACCATCATTGGTAAAATCAATTAAAAAAGTTATGAAGCGTGAAAATCAATGTTCCAATCAGTAATAGCAAATTTTGAATTCCGAAACATTTTTATAATAATCTTATCAATAACTATACTCTTTCGGATCGATTTGAATCATTGGTAATGCTCTTCGATCCTCTTCTTCATCGCTGCTTGATTCTGCATCAATATTCCTTTTTACACCAGTCTCTGCATCAGAAAAATCGATCCTATATCTAAAAATAAAATTTGAATAAGTAAGAAAATAAGAATTCGAATTCTAATTATGAATGTACTTTTTTATTTGATTATTATTTAAAATAACAAGAAAATGAAATCAGAGGATATATCATTTCAAGATAAATAATAATTGAGAAATTATTCAAATAAATATATAAATCTTACCCTCCATGCAATTCTTTCACTTCGTTTGGATTAAACATTGCTTTATGCGGTTCAGGTATATTTTCCGGAATATCTGCTGAATTGATTGCGGTTGAATTAAATATAGCATCGATGTCTAAATCAGAGCATTGAATGTAATCAATTTCAACCTGAAAATAATGACAAATTTAGAATGAATGATTTAATATTTAGGATGCATTTTCATTATAATGTGAAATGAAAATATGAATAAAGTGCTTAAATTAGACAGCATGTTTCAAAACTGTGTGATTCTCAAAGAGATTTACATAAAAGATTTTGATTTATATGCTTCTCAGATCCTAATTAATGTATAAAAAAAAATATCAAATATTTTTGTAATTTCAACCAGATTTAAATTATGAAAGTTTTGTTGGATATACAAAATGTTTCCTGCTATACAACAATTTGAGTGAAATTCAAACTTTATAAGAGCACTTTGCCACATATCGTACGAATTTTTCCACCCGATCGCTATCTTCATGTTGTTCAATGCTCACTGATCGCACTACCGTATTACTGATCATTGCAAGCGGCATTGTAAATTCTACGTCGCACGTTGGCGTAAATGTTTCAGGTATCAGATCAAATGATGAAAGTTCGAAATGACAACGTAGTAGGTGTTCCCTGTAAGCAGCGTGATATTTTTCTGGAAGACGTGGTATACGCCAAACCAAGGCTCGAAACACATGTTCATATTTTGCTTCCCCAATAGCTGCTTCAATCAACGAATTGTCAACATTGTGCACCGTACCCATTAGACGATCTTTAAGATTCTGAAATTAATGAAGTTAAATTTTGAAATTCATCAAATAGCTTGAATTAAATATTCATATCTTTTTCTTCTTCCTTTTTATCTGCAAAAAATGCCATTTTGCCGAAAATTTCATACTTTGAAATATCGTAAATAAAAATGAAATTGACAAAGAGAAATATCCCGAAGATTCTTCATGTACTTAGGAAGTGGTATGATTTTGTTACCTTAACTTTACCCGGACGTCTCACTTTTGCATGCACTGATCCAACACCCCAGCGTCGTTCTTCACGGAACAAATAAATCCAAGCTTCCGGTATTGGAAAACGAATCTGAATATCCTCACAGGGCACTTGACGTTTGCTACTAAAACTACCTTTCGTGTTTTCTGCCTGAGCTGCTGCCATAGCTTCAATTCGAATTTCAATCTAAATGTTATTAAATTTGAAAAAACTTTAATCTTGGTACTCTCATGCTTTGAAAAAGATAATTTCAAAGTCATTGAAAAAATACATTTAAAATATACCTTGGAACCAGCGATTTTCATTACACATTTTACTGTCAATGGTTTCTCTCGATTTTTTGGTGGCCTTACTCGAAATCTCATCACCTGTTGAGAAAATTTTCATTTATAACGATCGAAACCTTTTTCAAATGCTTAAGATTTTGAAATACTTGGAATGATTTTAAATGTACTCATCTTAAATCTTACATAAATCTTTTTTATTTCTTATATCCCTTCTGAATGGTTAGAAATAAAACTAGCATTTATGCTAATTTGTTTTAATTTAATTAAATATTTAATAAAATCAATGTAAATCATATCAGAAATAAGTGACTATATGTCCAATTGTTATTTTACTGTTGCGCGCAAAACTTTACTATAAACATCAACTAACTCCGTTGATATCTAAAACATTTGAATATTAAAAGTCTGTATAATTCTCAAATCTGAATCCTCAAATTATTTGAGTTTGAATCAGTCTAATACAATGGAACTAATAATGACGCTAAATAAATTGAAATGTTTTCTCTGCTATTAGATTTAGTTATATAGATCACCACTTCTTTCTGTGTCTTATGGTTAAAGTACTGGCACATTAAATGATACTTCGAAAAAGCATCCATCAGGAGGTGAAAGTCGAATTACTTTCTCCTTTTCAAAAGCTTCTTGCTCAACCGTATTATGAAATTCAAGATTTTCAAATCGTATCCATCTTTCGGTATACATCGGTAAAATATCTTTCCGACGAACAATTTCCTACAATATTTCATTAATTTAACGACAGACTATGAAAACAATAAATGTAGAAACATTCAGATAATCAGTTTTCGAAATGGTTAAGTAACAAACCTTTCCTTGTCTACGACGATCATTGAGACCAATTTCGAGAATGGGTGATCCGGAAACAAATGCAAGACAAAATAATCGCACACGAGCTTTTTGATCGCGCAAAATATTGAATTTGTCCACATATGCAGCGTATTCATCATAACAATGAATCTTTTAAAGAAATATAAAATTCTTTAAAAAAAAAAAAAAAAAAAAGTGACGGCAAAATTCTTGTTTCTTGTTTATATTTTTATGCTAATGTAGCATTTTTAACATATCGCTACTTAATTTCTGAATTTTTAAAATAATGATAATACATGTTAAATCATACTTTTTTTTACTATGTTACAAAAACTTTTCGTATATAAGAAATTTCTTTTTTCTGTATATAATTGTATGTAGAAATTGGCGACAGTAAAATCAAACAATTATAAATATATTAATTAGGCAATCTGCATAATGAATAAGATTGGTAATGATCAAACTGTATAAAGACTTCAAAATTTAAAATTTTGGTTCTCAAGCGAATTATTAATAATACCTGGACTTCATCTTGCTTATACAGAGGTGAACTGTTTCGTACAGCAACACATCGAAAGAGGATATCCTCAACAGTAGCAACAAATATGAATAATTCGGCTGCATTCAATGATCCAAATTTTAATAGTACTGTACATTGCGCCGAATGTTCTAATGGTAAACCGTATTTTGTCACGTGTCCTTCTACTAGCCGTGAAATTTGTCCTGAAAATTTGTAAAGAAAATTACATAAATTATTTTTGATAAGTTATGCAACAATTTCTGCTTAAAATAAACAAGTCAAATTCCAAATGATGATTCCAATTACGATTAAATAATAATTATTTGATTTTTGTAATGAAAACTTCCATATCCAAAGAATATTGCAAAGTTCTACAATTTGTGTACCTGGTCTAATCCCAACTCGTTCTTTATACGAAACGTACTGCAATTTTACTGTATGGATTTTACCATAGACATCGTATGCTTGCAATGTTGGATCCGAAAGTGAATAGGTTGCCTAAAATTATGAAATTATTTAAAATTGGTTAAGATGTTTGATCCTAAAATTGACTTGTAACTTTTCTCATGAATTAGTCATAAATTAAATTAATAATTTTAATTAGACAAGGTAATGAACAAATGGACTATTCAGCTAATGAAAATCAGCCAATCGTTCCAATAATCTCTAGTGTAGTCAAAGAAATGGATCAATAATTTCTAAACAATTGGATTTAAAATTTAAAATCAGTCATGAATTTGATTCATTCTATAACTTATGCAATGATATGGATGACGGATGTAAAGCAAGCAAGCAGTATAAGGGAAAGCCAATGAAATGATGTATTGCTTGGGCTTGCTTCTATTTTCTATATTTTGAATAAAAGAGTAGTTTCAAGAAAATAGCTTTGAAACAGGAGTAGAAGTTATGACACAATAAGACGGAATTTAAGATCAAAAGTCTTGTAATATATGGTACAAAAATTTCAAAAAACTGAAAACCTGTAATAAAACTTCCATGAATGGCTTTTGTTCAGTTTTTGAATTGAATAAGAAAAGAGTACTGTCACGTAGTCTCACATAACATGGCTTCCAATAACGATCACTCATAATTTTTTTTTTTATGGGATATCGGATCATCATTTCCCAACCGTCACCGGTAAATTTAGCTGGAAAATCGGTCAATGGTTGACTATCATCTTCATCATATAATGGACTTGGAGTACTAATAGCATCATCCTGAAGATTTGTTATAACATTTAATTATTTAAAAAGACATTTCTAAGAAATACTTTTTTTTTGCATTTTAATTTAAACATGACTGAAACATGATTTAAACATAATTCACTAAAAAGCCGAAATCAGTTCTTATCAAGTAAATTTACATCGTGATGTTACAATGTGACAGTAGCTTCCTTCATTGATCTTATCTTTTATATCAAATCTTTACTAAAACTAACTTCCACTCGAAATTCATCATCAAATCCAGGAGGTCGAGAACTAGCTGGACTACCACCTTCCTGAGTTGGTGAGCTAATGTCACTTTTTTGTTCGTTTACTTTAGTAGCAAAGAAATCGATATCTTCCTGAATTTCCTCGGCAGCAATTGCTGCAGCAGCTCGTGCTTTTGCTTCTTTAACCAAATCATCCGCTGAACATACATTGAATGGATCATAGTCCTATAAATTAATGAAAAATTTATCATATTAATGAAAGCATTTAACATTACTTATTGGTTGCTCCTTAAAATGGTATTACTTATTAATAAGTCATAAAAATATTTTTTATAACCTCATTAATTAAATTTTCCTTGATCGAAGCATCAACTTCACCCGAAACAGCGATAGGATCACCAAAAGCTTTATCAGGTGAAACTGCAGCTGCAGAAACATTTGTGAAGAAACCTGATTCGGATGGTGGTAACTCAGCTGGTTGAGAATCATCAAAACCAGTCCAAGCTCGGTTGTTTGACTCTTGGCTTAAATATTATAATATAATTTTATATTAATTATGAAGTGAAGAAAGTAATAAGAACTTATAACACTTCTAGGATTTAATTCTAAACTAGAACTTGTCACTTTTTACTAATGATCCAAAAGATTGTTCAAATAACTTCAAACAATTTTTTGGATTCTCAGTAAACAGCCTTGACCATTTGCAAATTATCTATGCTAATCTGAATTTTGCTAAAAATAAATAAATTAGAAATAAAGATGGAAATGATTAATAGTTTTCAGATTCCAGTCCTTCAAATCAATTTTCAACTGATAAGTTCTAGTTTAGATGTAAGCTCTAGCAGACTAATCAGTTGATAAATTTTCTACAAATAACATAGAAGTACTTGAAAGTTTTCAAGCCGTTTGATTCTTTAAGAATATTTGAAGTGTCTTTATCTAAAACATCGTCTCTGTTCGATTTAGTTAGTCCTTCCATCAAACTAAAAATATGAAAGCCGTATTTTTGAAGTAAGTTATCATAAATTAATGAATATGAAAGAAATAATGCTCTACAAGTATGCAAATTTAACATTATAATTTATCGCCGTAATTAATTATCTTTTTCTAACACAATATATCATGAGTTTGAAAATTTAATTAAATTTAAATTTAATTAAATTTAGCTCGACAATACTGACTTTTCATCGGATGATTCGTTTGCTTTCTCGACAGGAACTGATTGACCTTGTTGTTTTACTGGTGGTTTCCAATTCTGTGATTATTGAGTCATTTGCTATGTAGTTTATTTATTTACTTTTTGCAAAATCATATTTTCCTAGAAATCTCAGGAATTTGAAGGAAAATTTAAAGAACACGGCCGATAAAACATGAAACGAATAAATAATATTACATAATAAAAATTTTAGACACATTAAATTTGATGAATATCAAGCCCCATTTGATGGCTGGAATTTTTTTTCTTTTTTTTTTGCTTTTTTCTCCACTAGATATTAAGGTCAAAATATGAAAATTATTATTGATTTATGATCTTGAATTCTTCTTAACTGAGAAACAGGGCTAGATAAGTCAATGATATTTAGTGATAAATACATATATTTCAGAATTTCTATTTCAGTTATCATGAATTTCTATCAACTCAAAGTTTAAGTTGAAATTTTAAGTTACATACCAAAGGAAAATTTTAATTTACCATTCCAAATGATTTAAAAAATATTAAAACGATACTTCAACATTTCTTAACTTCCTTAGTGAGAAAACAACCAAGGATACATTCTTACAAATATTGTATCAAATTAAATAAGATATTGAATTTAAATTAATTCAACCTGCATGTCAATTCTTGTAGCAGCCATCTTCCTAGCAAGTTCCATAGCAGCTCGATCCATATCATCTTCTTGCTCCAATGTCAGTTCCGGTCCCGGCATTTTCTTCGGTTTTCCATGTTTCATCTTTTTTTTCTCTTTTGCTGATACAGTTTTAGATCCTTGCTCTCGTGTTTGCTTATAAGCCTGTTCTGGTATGTAAGTCTGAGAACCACTGTAAACTTTCCATCTTTCATCACATTCAAGAATTATAAGATATGCAAAAAAACTATAATGAAACCAGTGCTATAAATGATAAAAATGATTAAGAGAGAGTTTCAATGTATCCTATTAATCATCCAACCAAATTATCCTAAATATTGAGTATAATCGAACATGATTTGGAAAAATTTTCAGGATATTGCAAAATTTATCTTTCATTTACCTTTCCCTTTTCATTCAGATAAACATACCCAATTTGTGCAAGGTAACTTTCATCCTTCAAATCTTTGGCAGCTGTCGTCTTTTCCAATTCTTTCAATTTTTCCTCAGTTGATTTCACTGCTGTTGTAGCTTTTTCGGTCATTCTTTTGAACTGCGCCCAAGCATCTTCTTCGGACTCTGATTCCATCAATTTAGAGGATAACTGCTGATGCAATGATGGTTCGTTAGAATGCTTTAGATTTGGTGAAGGTGGCAATGTTGGTTTGGTAGGTGGTATTGCGCGTTCAACGGATTGCGACGGTGGAGTAGGCCGTAAAGGTGCTGAAAAACAATTAAACTTATCATTCGATGAATGGTAGTTCTTGCTTAAAATCAAACTTCAATAAACATCCAAATTTGTGGAGAAATTCGACAAATAAATCGTTGTTTGGAAAAATTGAGTATTTTTGAAACATTACTCAAAAAGCTTAGACAATCTTATTTTTCGCTTCACCCCACCTTCTCCAAAAAAAAAAGAAAAAAAAAAGAAAAACTTTGCTCCGTATTCACTTACACTGTAAAATACTATATTTGTTAATATCACTTACGCTTTCGCTTTATTTCTTCACCATTTTCAGTGCTATTGTTTCTTTCGTTTGTTGTTTCTCTAGAAAGAAAAAAAAGATTCCTAAAATTCATAAGCAGGAAAATATAAAATTCTAATTATTAGTTTTTTTTTCTTCCAAAAAGTGCTAAAACATTAATAAATTTTAGATTTGTCCAAAATCACAAGTATTTGCTATATTTAAGAAAAACTAATTACTGGATACAAATAGAGTTGTAAGGAAATTAGATTAGATTAAGTTTAGACAAGAAAATACAATAAGGAATATGCAGAAATATTTTTACTTAAAATTATCCAGTATTATATTAATTAAAAGGCCAAAAAAATTTGACTAAATGTATCTAAAATTAAATTTCATGCTGAAATAAGTTAAAAAAAAAAAAAATGAAGCTTAACAGACTTTTGTTGATTCCTTTCTATAGAAGATAACTGCACTGATTGGATAGCATGTTGTGGTATCGGTCCCGTAAAAGTTGCTACTGCTGCATTTTCCTGTGCTTCCCAAGAAAATGGATTTGGTTCCGAACTGAAAAGATTATATCACAAATAAGCTAAAATTTATTAAAAACTTAATCTTATTAAAATTTCAATTTTTATTCTTATATATTATTCAACCATTGTAATCGCATATTTTCTAGCATTGTATTAATTTAAGGCACCAAAAAAGAAGAACTTATTGAAAATAAACAGGATCTTGGAGATATTTAGGATTATGACTTATCATTGCGAGCAAAAATAATAGGAATTTCGACAAGTAAAGCATTGCTAGCCTTACCTGACAAATTCACTTTGTGAAAAATAATTTTTTTCATTAAAAAAAAATGCCTAATAACTGCTGGAAACAATGGTGCAATGTATTGCGGTATTACAGGAGGTCGATAGCTGTCGTTAGTATTGATAGACGTAGCAGAATTTTCTATAGTATGCTGCTGATATTGCTGCATACTGTAATCACTGCTTGTTTCTTTGGCAATACCTAAATATTCTCCGATAATCATGGAATAAAATAATTTTTATAAAGCCGAATTTTATGAATCTTATTTCTATCATGTCCGATTATGATTGTCTCTTAGTACAAAGTACTGAAAAGTTTCGAATAAAATTCAACCTAGTCTCATTTGGATAGTAACAAATCCTTATAAAATGAAATTCCCATCATGTCGAATTTTTCAGATAAGATTTCTGGGAGATCCGGAGGCTCAAATTTTGGAAATTTTATTTCTCATATGTCTCTGAGTTCAAATATTTCACCTGGATAGGATTCCGAAGTAGTTTGACTCATATAATTTTGGTTGTTTGTTGATGGCATATATGATGTGTAAGCATTGTAGTCGAAAGCTTGATCATAGCTATACTCTTGTGATTGATCATACTGTAATTTACCGTAATCTGATAACAAAATAGATTTTCGACCGTAATCTGATAACACAGTAGATTGTTGACCGTAATCTTGAATTGCCACCGATTGTTGTCCATAATCTTGACTCATAGTTGAATGTTGATCATAGTTTTGATATGCTGTTGCATAAGTCATTTGATCATAATTTTGATAATTTGTAGGTACTTCATTCTGCTGTTGCTGCTGCTGTTGTTGTTTTTCATAATTTTGATACGGTGTGGCATCGTAGTCGCAATTTAAATTCTGCATTTCCCCATAGTTGTGAATCTGTGGTTCATTGGAAGAAGTGTATTGCTGATGCTCGGTTCTTTGCTTATAACCATCGTCTGAAATCATATAATGATTAATTTCCCATACTCAATGTAACGTTGAAATAGCAAAAGCAAATTATTCGAAAAAAACAAAATTCGAAAACTTTTACTTTCGAATATGATAATTTGCCACATTTTTTCTTCCTCATATATAAATTATAATATACTGAAAGAAGAGTTCTAAAAGTAGTAACCATGTAAGGTGCACTGAATTCATCGAAGATTTAAATTTCGGAATATCTTGAATTGAGAAATACAATAATTAATTTAAAAATTTTAGTCGAATTAATTAAATGTATAAAATTTAAATAACATACCACGCGAAATAGAAGCTTACCTGTTTTTTGGAGACCTGTCGCATCAATGGCACCAGCAGTCTGCCCACTATTCTCATAATACGAACTTGTATCATGATGTACAGTTGATTCAATTTCAGGATTGACAGAAAATTGTTCTGCATTATATACGTGACTTCGCGAATCAACACTAGTTTTCTTACTGGCAATACCAGATTTTTTTGATTCCATATTGATTTCATCGCTTGCTGTACTTTTCTGTTCCATCATAGATTCGTCCTTTATTTCAGAATTTTCTAACCGATCTGAATATAAAAAGATTTTCATTTCTGCTAAGTTTTTGTTAAAAAGGAATGAAGAAATTCCATGCACTTTAAGTTAATTAAATTAAAATTAACGATCAGATCAAAACTTTTGTTCCTAAACTGACTGTAATAAAGAGATGAATAGGAGAAAGTTATTTGGTTTAATCTTTATAAGTCATGTAAAAAGCAGTATAATCACAGATATTATCGCAATTAGAAAGAGGATCAAATTTAGATAAGAGACGAAATTACTTGATTACGCTAAAGATGGAATTAGTTGGTCATTGTGGGATGAAACTTAAATAGAAGTATAGCAACCGGATAAATTTACAAGGAAGTAATCGAGATTACAATCCGTATTGCATACATTAACCCATATTTCTACGACTGTAACCTTTGAAAAGGGATCAACAAAATTGATCGGTCTTAAATGTACTACCTTCGTTGATACCATAAGACCAACGTACATTAAGCAAATTTACTTTACGATATTTCCTATATGAGGGAGACTATCTTATGGAATAAACAAATCTGTTCGATGACACTAACTCTTCAATAACACTAAAAATAATATATTTCAAAAAAAAAAAAAAAAGGATTAATTTTGTTGATCACTTTTTGAAGGTTACTGTTATTTAAATATAACGCAATATACCCTGTCGTAAATTCAATAATCAATTGGTAAAATTCTCCATGAATATTCGTTTAAAACTCCTCATGTAATTTATTATTGATCATTAAAAATAAGCTTTAAACTTCAATTTCCTTTTTCATACCTGATGTTTGAGTTAGTGAGGCAGTTTCCAGTCCATCCTTATTATGAATATTGTTGGTATGAGATGCAAAAGTCTGAAATAAGAAATGCTAATATTTCATGATATTTGGGAATATCTTATTTTAATAGCAATCATTTTGATACATTGCTTGAATGAGTAAAATTTTATCAAAAAATTTTCAAAAAATTTAGCATTATATTTATCGCATTAAGAGATATGTCTGAAATTAATTGTGTAGAATTTCATGAATGATTGTATAATTTCATTTGAAAAACTTCAAAAAAATTGTATAATTAAAAAAAAAATTGTATAATTAATTGATTGTATAATTTCATTCGAAAAATTTCGAAATTAGTAGATTATTCCCACTTATTTCATCTTACTATTATTCAACAATGAGTTAGTATGATTGATTACACTTATTCCATCAATAATTCTATCATTATTTGTGTTTGCTAAAAAAAAAAAATTTTATAATTCCTGGTTAATAAACTATGTAAGCTTGTTGAAGCATCTTAAAATAAATACTCGGTTTTACTCTTTTTGATTTTTCAAAGCATTTTAATGATAAAACGACAATAAAATATAGCATAATAGCAATAATGATATTGTGAATTGTGAAGGGAGAAAATACGAAGATGTAAAGTAAAATAAAATAAAATACAAATAGCAAAATAATATTATAAACATAAGAAAATTTCTTCCGATTCACACTTTTTCCAAAGCATCATACTCGGTATCAATTTGCCATCATTACTGTTTGTTATAAATATTTGAAATGATTAGTTCATCAAATAAGTAATGAACCAATAAAGTTGTAAATGTAATTGAACATAAACAATTATATTTGCAAATAATTTGCCAACAAAATAATGAACTTTTCAGAATTAAGATTAAAAACAATATTGCTAAAATTATAACATTTGGAATTTTCAAACTTCAAAAATAGTTAAAATTTGCAATTCTTGAAGCGTAAGAAATGATTCCAATTCTTCTCGAAAAGCTTGCAAAAATAAAGTACATAGCATTTTTTTTTGAAAATATACCAAAATTATTTGAATAATTAGCTTTTTCGCCAGAAGGACTACGGATGCTTTGCTTCCTGTAACTCAATGAAGCAAATAAATAATTAGGAAATGAAGCAAACTTTGGGTTCATAAAAAGAAAAATTGATGACATGGTGATTTTATATATATATATATATAGGATGGAGCAAAACTCAATTAAGTGGTCAAAACGCTAGTAATTATTCGCTACCTGAATGTTCTGTGAAATTGACAAAGATTAAAAATAAATTGTCAATTACATAATAAAAATTAATAATAATAACTAATGATAAGAACCAATAATAATAATAATAATAATAATATTAATAATAATAATAATAATAATAATAATAAGTTATTAATTATTATTAATAATAATAA
>JAOVVO010000999.1:0-22353 GCA_028564675.1 Onchocerca lupi | reverse complement strand
ATAGAATGTTTTTTACGTTTTTTTTTTTTTTTTTTTTTTGTCTTATTTTTTCGAAAATAGATGAGCTCATTTAATTCATAGCATGCTTTTTATTGATTGAATTTCAAACAATTTCGTTTATGGCTCCACCAATATTATAACTGACGAATCCATTTCTACATATTCTGATGCTATTTTAAATTGCATCCGGTGATTTTTTATGCTAATTACATCATGACTGTAATGTAAAATGCATTCATTGACTTTTGTATAATTGATGCACAACTGTTTACACATAATATTATTTAGATATTTCAGATTATTTTTTTTTCTTTCAAAAAAAAACAGTATTGTCTAAATAATGTAAACTTTCAAATTTTTACCACCTAATTCCAAATTTAAAGAAGTCCATGGATGTTTATAATTAAAGAAAAGAAGGCTTGATCACTTTGATGCCTGGCTTTTACCAAAAATAATCATCAAATTGTGCAGACATTGAAAAACAATGTAATCTTTTTTATAGTGTAAAAGTTATGAAATATTCCTAGCACAGAATGGCTCGTTCCAATTTGATGAAATGTTACTGTAGTTTCATCTAAATGGATTAGATCATTGGAACTTTTGTTTTCTAGGTATTTTCAGTCAAAATATTCATAATCAAAATTGACCAACAACGGCTTCATATCATTGAACTTTTTCGCTCCCTTATAGCAGCTAAAAATACCTGGAAAACAAAAGTTTTTTAAGTCCAGTCAAAGGTTTTTTTTTTAAATTTCCAAAAGTTTTTTAAATTCAAACAAAAGTGCAATCTTATTATATTGTTCTTTCCCAAAGTTGAAGTCTTGCTCATCATTCTCTTAATATATGCTTCTATAGAAATGAAAAGTTGCCGAACAAGTGGATGAGCAAAAGAATAAAAATATTTAATAAAAATCCTTATCATTACCAACTATGAAAAGAAAGAAGGAGATAGTTTGGAGGTATTGCTTAATTTTGATCATTTACAAATTAACAATTCAAGTTTTTTATAACACTCATCAAAACTAAGCAGTTTTTTATAGTCTACCCAATTTTTAATGCATCAACTTTTATCTTTTAATCTTTGTCTATGATTGCCTTGGGGAAGTTATCATTTTTTGTTGATAACTGCTCTAAGACAAACTTTTATTATCAATTACCTTGATTGCGAATTTGATGCTATCAGATTATAGCTTCCAAATGCACAGAATTAGGGAATTTCATGCTTTAAAATGCTAGATCCTTTCAAATGACTGATAGTTGTATTTAGGAATCTCAACTGAAGATAAAAAGCTGACTTGAAATGAATTTAGCCCATAATTTTAATGATCACTCGTATACACTGTTTCAAATTCATCGACTTCTAGCTTGGCATGATTTATTAAAACGTGACTAACTCAAATTTGTTTTTTCAAAAAAATTTTAAATGCTTTTAAACTTCTGAAAAACTTCGTATAAAATTCTTCTTTGAAATTTTTTCCAGTCTTTCAGTAAATTTTCTCATGCTAAACTTTTGGAATCATCAGTGCTAAAGAACTAAAGTAAAAGTTCATCACAATTGCAATGATGACTGTCCCTCAAGATAGGATATCATTAAAATAGCAACTCTTTTTTGTTTTATTTTTCAAATATCTTTCTCACATAGCGCTTTGTGAAGAATGGAACTGAATGATAAGAAAGATTTTTTATATTTCTATAAATTTAATTAACCAATTATATTTATCAGTATCTTTAATGCACACGATTTGTAGTAAATAATTTAGCAAATATGAGAATCGAATTATTACTGATATTTACTCAAAATACTGCTGATTTCTCAACGTTGACACATATTTGAAAAAAATATTGACGCTAAGCTAATTCTGGTCATTTTATTGCAGACTGGTTATTTAAAAATGTTCACTGAGTTCTTCAGAAATTTAACATTATTGAAATGTCTCTCCGTTAGCGCCTTCATTACTACCGTAATGCTTTTCTTCTGTGGAATGTGAGTTTGTTTTTTTTTTTTTTAACTTTCATATTCCAGAAACTTCCACTCTAAAATGCCATGCATTTACTGATTACAATCTGGTCTAATATTATCAGAAACTTGCTTTACTATGAATTTTAGCCCAATTTGTGTAAATATTTGGAAAAGAAGAAGCACAAAAGATATCAGTGCAGTTCCGTTCCTGATGGGTGTTCTCGGGTAAGTTGCAAGTAGCTCTTCTCGATAAATTCTCAAAGAGTCTTCCTTTTTTTATTTCTTCTTGAAAATTCATTAACAATTTTTCATTTTTTGTTTATCGGAAATTAAATTTAGCACTTTAGAGCAGTATACTGGTTACGCTACGGTTTAATAAAAATGGATTACACAATGATCGCAGTGAACATTTTTGCAGCCACACTTATGGGCATATATCTTACATTTTATTATTTTATGACTGAGAAGAAGGTAATCATTCCAATGACATCATAAGTTTTTGAAACATCTAAAAATCAATAAAATATTAGTACACTCTGAATTAAATTGAATATTTGATCTTCAAATCTGAAGAATGAATCTGACCTGACATTTTGATCCTGATCTTATCAAAAAGCATTCACTTTTCTGGTTGTTTTACAAGATCCTTCTATTGTGCAGTTATGGATCTCGATTGAAGTATGTGCTGTAATATTTCTCATATCACTGATGTTGCTTTTGGTCCAAATCTTCGGGCATGGCATTATTCATCCGCTCGGCTTCACATGCATGACCTTTAACATTTTAAATTTTGGTGCACCTTTAGCTGGTCTTGTAAGTTTTTATCATCACTTTTGTTGAATTCCTTACCTAAAAATACTGATATATCATTTGGTTTTATCATTTAAAATCAAAAATTTCAACACTTAGAAAGTGGTATTACGGCAACGCAACTGCGAAACATTACCATTACCATTGTGTATAGCCAATCTTCTTGTTTCAAGTCAATGGGCTTTATATGGTGTACTGATATCTGATATTTACATTATTGTTAGTTTTTTTGGATTTTTGTTTTTTGATATTTTACAGCAAATTCAAAAGTTGCACTCAAAAAATGCCATGAGATTAATATTATTGTCAAAAAAATTATTTGAAAAAAAAAAAAAAATGAAAAAATTTCCGGCAAAAAATATTTTAAAACCAAATCATCGGATAACAATGTTGGCTCATTGAAAATTATTGAAACCGGGACAAATCTACACTTATTCCAAATTTCCCGGCCAACTTGAACAGATCCAGTAAAGTCGTCAAATCTCTTTCTTGGGAAATGGAAACTTATTTTTGGTGTAGATACCGAATGCGATTGGCATGATATTGGCAATGATACAAATAGCATTGTTTCTGGTATTCCCGATGAAACAAGGTCGCCTTTCACTGCTGCAACGCTGTTTCGGTCCTTCTTGCTGCGCTGTTGCAGCTTCCTCTCCCTCATCCGATGAGAACGGTTTGAATTTTGCATTCAAACTATTATATGAATTACTACTGCTAAAGAAAGAAAATATATCAGCCACATGTCCGATACTCGTATTTTTCAAAATTGATGAGTTGACGCCTTTTTTTTTTTTTTTTTTTCCAAACATTTTACATTCTTGTGATTCTTTCTCGACCCTTAGTGTAGCTTCTTTTACTTCTGCACGAATAAATTGAAAGGTTAAAGAAATTTTGGTGTATTCTGTAATCATCTAATCAATATAGGACGCATTATTTTGTCGTTCGAAATGAGGAAAATTAGGAAATTTCGATTTGGAAACAATCACAATATTATCACAGAAAAAGACAATAGCCTTTTGTTTTCTAATTATAAATTTCAGCTGCTCATACCTAGGTTCCCTACGATTACTACAGTGAAAAATTTCACAATTTGCTACTTATTTCATCAACAACTTCAAGTTTAACATCTTTTCTATAAACTCGTAATTGACTTTTGCCTTAAACTTTTGGATGAGCTTTTATTTAGCAAAAAAAAAAAAAAAAAAAATTGACAGTTCGTTTTTTTTTTTTGCAATATATTTTATCAGTAATCGAATTTTCGAAATTATAGGATAATCTAATTTTAAATTTTATAAGTTCATTGTTAACTGCACTCTATTTTTCCTAAAGGTTCTAGATTGAGACAAATCAGATCATAATAAGCATTTTGCTTCTTAGTAAACAAATTGGAAAAAACAAGAGATTAAAAATTTATATACGTTGAAATTCTGAAGATTTGCAATCTGAAAATCAGATTTTTCATAGTAATCAAATTCTGATACCGAATTCATATGATTGTAAAGAATTTTCTCAAATTCTACATTAATAAGCACCGATGTGATGATCTGCAAATGCTTTTTACATAATTATAAATTTTCAGTTCTTGAAGTAAATCTAGCTTATTGATTTGTGAAATGAATTCCACAGTATTAGATTAAATGGTGCAAAATTCTTTTTTTTTTTTTTTTTTGCGAATAAATTTGAAACTTTTTCATTCAACTGCGAACCAGTGAAAGTTTTGATTAAATTGAAGATTAGGGATATAAATTTACGAGATAACAATCGGCTTCTTTGTTGTAGAATAAGCAAATCTTTAGAGGATTAAATTTTGCGATATTCATTTCGTGCTGTTTGTTTGGTGTGCATTTTTAAAATGGTCTCCTCAGTAAGCAAGTTTTGTTTGTTCATTTGTTTTTAGAGAAATTGAAGAATGCATATATACAGGAAAAGAATTCACTGCTAAGCAGTAACAGAGAGTCTGTCCACATCGCAGGTGATTTCTCTTTAACATGTTTCTTCCTTTATAGTTCAACAAAAAACTTATCTACTTTATAAGAACTATCCCATCTAGAGTTTATCAAATTTGATCTTTTCAAATCATCCTTTCTTTTCCTCATGTTCAATAAAACAAATAGAATTTTTTTCGCTGATATAATTATTGTTCGTTTTGATAATTCATGTTAGAAATCATATCATAATTGATAAAGAAGGATCAATGAAAGACTATTTTGAAAGAATCAACAAGTAAATTGATACATTGGTCCAATTGTTTTTAGGTTGCGAACAAAAATCCTTGAGTATGTCTTTATATATCCCTATCTACTTGAGTTTCTCGAGTTTTCAACTTTGTGTGAAAAGTAAAAAACTTGTTGTAAGTGCAAAATTTTCCTATCTAATATAGTGCTTCATCGTCTTCGTTCAATATCATGCTTATTATGCAGAAAAAATATTCCTCACAATTTGTTCGCTGTTGTCAATTTTTCCCTTTTCATCCTTCGCCTTTTTTTGTGAATTGACAATATATAGCAGAGCAGTAAATAATGAAAGCAGAAGTTTTGGGTAAAAAAATTATTCGAAATCAATGCTTCCGAACGCTTTATTTAGTGCCCATCAGCTAAGTAGTTTAAAATCATAACTAGTAGAAATGCTTGCTTTCCAAATTTGTTTAACTGAAATGGAACAAGAAAAAAATTAGTTATATACAACAACCATTTTGGAAATGCTTCCTTCAAGTTTTTAGGAATTTTAATTAACCATAACAATAACTCGTGTAAAATTATGTTTTCTTCTATCTTATCAAATTAATTTTGCAAACTTACGTCGATGTTGTTCATAAGAACAGCTTTTAAACCTACTACCTTCATAGTTTTAGTTTTTAAAAATACTTTGAAATTTCAGTTATTGATGAAATGAAACTGAAAAAATCGTGGGTTAATCACGCAATCAAATCCAACGAAATCAAGAATAAATTGATGGACTCCGAATTGAACAAAAATGAAAGGTATTGCTTTTATAGCTCTTGGAAGTAATATTTTCGGATGTAAAAATGAAAGTCTTGGATTCTATAAATTTAATACAAATCTTTTTAATTTGTTTATTTCTCTAGATGACCAACTCCAAGAAGGCTTGCAATCGTCATTAACTATTTAATAACATAAGTCCATATAACTTTTTTAACAAGCCATCGTTTACTTATTTTTTAAAATTCCATTATTTTATTTTACAGCGAGAAACAAAATGATGTCGAAGCAAATTAAAATAAATGAAGGTAACTGTTTTAATATTTATTGGAAGTATTAAAAGTTTTAAAACCTACTCGGATTATTAAGTGTTGCGGTCAATGTTCTACTGCAGCCCATGTCATATCATATCAAATCTAACTGTTTTAATGATTGTGATTCCAACCTTTCCGCTTGTGTACACCATTTTTTTGAAGTTTAGTCAAATAGTTGCTTTTTTTTTTCTTATGGAAATCATTTAGCGTGATGACGAGATGACGCCATCCAGTTGTCAGCGGTACGAGTAAAAATCTTATCCATCAAATTTATCATCTGTCCTGCTATGATATGACATTGGTCGCAGTGAAATGACAAATATCCTGATCATCAAATTGATTATCTGTCCTGGTAGTGACGAGATATGCCACGATATGTGGAAAATTCTGCTTCCAATATTTGTTGCGTGAAGAATTCTGTTTCCAAAATTTTGGCGTTATTAGCATCGTTCATTAATTATGTTGACGTTCTGCTTTTGACAACGCCGTGTTTCACTTTTGACTAGCTTGATTTGATGTTTTTAATAATAGCCTTTGATCATTTGCAACTGTTAGCTATCGGTTTAAGAAATACGCAAATGTCGGAAATCATTTCTTATTTGGCTGTGTAGTCATCAGATTCTTAAGTATCATTCAATCCTTGAGTTATGAGCGACACACTGTTTCTTATTCTGCTAAAATTACAGACCTTTCGCAAAATATTGCAAGCGATCGGAATAAAACTCCTTTTTGCTTGGCAGTTGCATTACTCCTTTCCAAATGAGACACTTTGATGGATTTTTATGCAGAATTGAGTGTTCCATAAAAGTTTGGAATTATATAAAGAAACAAATAACTAATAATCCGGAATTTTAAGCAAGTAATAATTTTAATTAATATTGCAGAAAGCGATTGTTAATAGGTGGATGGAAAAGTGGTAAAGTAAGGATATTGAAACGATATAGATATATGATTCTTCTAATGATATTGCATCCAAATAAACAGTCAAAAACTTTGGGCTAAGTTCAACTGCTTATTTGCATTCATTTTTTCGAATAGGTATTTAATGCAGTGCTAAAAGTAACAAGATATTGAAGTGAATTTTTAACTATAGCTTTAGATTCCCTATGTGATTTAGAGATTGAATAAACTTGGCTGTGTAAGATATTACAATAGGTAAAGTAGTAATAATGAGTAAAGCAATGTACAAGGGAAGTGATGCAATTGCTCTTCTTAGTTTTCATGGCAAGCCAATAATCAAAATATAACATGACTTTATTTGGCTATAAATTGAAATAAGGTAAAGTTGGATTATATCAGTATGGGAGATGAAAACGGATGCTGCTAACTTTCCTTGATACTTCACTTTGAAATAAAAATGTGAATGTTCGTTGTTCATTTTCATACAATGAATAACGAATAATTTCAAGTTCTTCACTGATTGATCTGAAATTTTGAAACAACATTGCATTTAAATGAACACACGTTTAAAAATTCTCGGAGATTTAAGAGAACAAACGAACATTTACATTTTTACCAACTGATAAGATCAAAGTATTCGCTAGTTTAGAGAAATCCATGTTATCAATTATGACGCAGAGCTTTATGTTTTTTCCTTTTAATTTTTTTTTTTTTTTTAATTAAACCGACCTTTATTTGTTCACGTCTACGATTGTTCCCTATCAAATATTTTCATAAATATGGTTTATTAAGTTATATTATTAGTACCAGGGTCTGATATCATTATTCCGAAAATTTGTAAGGTCGTCAGCTGTAATTATGTATTAATTGCTGTACTATTAAAGCTAACATTAAGCAAAAGTTGAAGCAATTTTGCCTCGTTTGGATGCTCAATGTACATATTATAAAAATTAATGATCAATGATGTGTATGTTGTGCCAGATTATTGAACTTTTTCCGTTTCTAACATCATTTCTCTTCGAAAGCTAGTAATCGATAAACTAAAGACCGTAATATAAAACTGATCACCCGCTTGACTTCGTTCATAGCAGGGCCATGTCGAAAAAATTGTTTCGAAATTTCAATAAAAAATAGTTTTAATTATAATAGGGAACGGAAAAAAAATTGTCTGATCCCGGTGGGGAACGGAAAAGAAAGTTGTCTGATCCCGGTTTTTTGATTCGTAACGGTTATGCTTGTTCATTATGAACTTAAAGTTTGTTTTAATTGCTTTATGATCTTTACCTATTAAGATGTGCCTTTTCTTTTTTCTCTCATCTATTCTACGCAAAAAATTTTGTATATTTAAATTAATCCTACATTTCTCTTAGTGACTTTTGTTGCTGCTCAATTCACTTGCTTTCACAACAGAACATACCGATTCTTTTTCCCATTTTTTTTGCTCCAAGTTATTATTGCTTTAATTTAAGACTAACAATTACCTTTTTTGACGGAGTTCTGTTTTACAAGGCTATACGAGGTATAATTCTTTCTAACTTTTCCTCATTTCACTGCTTTTCATTTATTTGATTTTATTTTTCTTAGAAAATTACTTTGATTGATGCGAAGAAATAGTTGAATTTTTTTTTTTTTTGATGAGTTAATAAGCCGTTAAATTGTAAAAAAAAAATTTACGGCAATCAGTTGGAAATGTTCAACACTTACAAATTTTTATGGAATTTCTCAGCAAAATTATTTTTTTAAAGCTCTGTAGCTATTTCAACACCATTTGTATATTTTTTCATAGTTTCATATTCTATCTTAGGCACATTTTTATTTTTCGCAATCCTAGTGATTTTCTCAATTTTGGCAATCAATTTGTTTGCTGTTGTCTCAGTTTCAGTTATCATTAATTACTGATGATTTGCAGATGCTTTATCAAGAAAGATTCGAGCTAAGTTTCTATTCAATTACTTTGAATTATTTAAGTTCATCATTCAAATGTGTATTTCCCATCAATTGTTTATTTTTGCTCTAAAATTCAAAGAAGAAGAATGAGATCAAAGTGTATATAATGCAAAAATTAGTCATATCGTATTGTTTTTATCGTTGTATGTCTTGAGAATACTATTTGCAATTATTATGCATACTTCTCCAAATCTACATCATCGTTGTTGCCTTTCTATTTTAAATGCAGTTTTCATGATAATTTAAACCGATTAATTCATATTCTGTAATAAAATAATAGTTATTACTCTGTAATAAAATAATTCATACTCTGTAATAAAATAATAACAAATTTAAATTTGAATTTTCGATGTTTATAGGTTAAAATTACAGATCTGCAAATAAAATTTCAATGTTCATTCCGGTACCTTGCAATTTCAATGTGCATTTTTAAATTTTAATATGTGTTCCGGTACCTTACAGCTAACATTTTGATAATAATTATTAGTTTAATTAATATATTCAGTGTGAACTTATTTGTAGCTTAATGACCGTATCTATATTTAATTTGTATAATTTAGTAAATAAATGCTGTTCTCAATTTTCTTGCTGAAAATTTTATGCATTTTTCTTGCATTCTTTCCGGCATCTGCAACCTTTAGTAGCCTAAAAAATGACAGGCAAAATAGCGTTTTTGATAACTGTCATTGTGATTATCCTTCAAAGCTAGTAGATTCACGGCGAATTTCAATTTGTCATTTTGTTGTCATCAAGAGGCATACTGCATTATGAGTGAATAAAATCTGTCATAAAGTTAATGTTGTAACATCTATTATATATAAAACTCCTAAGATGATCAAATCATTGGTTGGACAGATTGATAAAAAATTTTCATTTCATGAGGAAAAGCAGCAGATCTAAGAATTTGTAACGCAGTAGATCTGATCCAAAAAAAGGTTTTAGAAAAATACCGGTTTTCTAATCCTAGCTCTTTGGAAAAGCCATCTTTTTTCATATTTTTTGGCTTCATTTTTTTTTTTTATATATGCTTAGACTCTCATTTCTTGACCTCTATAGTTTCTATTATCGAAATAATAAAAAATTCCCACTTTTATTCAGAGCTGAAGGTAGCTTCGACGAATTAGCTTACTTTCATTTTTTCACAAATTGCGCATATCTTTTTCTAGTTTTTCTGATTTCTTTTTTTTTCGTGGCTACTTAATACTCGACACAGTTTTGCCAAAGGTGGAAAATTTGGTCTTCAAACGTAGGGAAGAGATAGATTGATTCGATTAGCGATTTAAAAAAAAAAAAAATGCAAAGATTCAGTACTCTGCAACCTCGATTTTCCACAAATCTGAATTTTCTCCTTGAGACTTTATTCACGTTTATTTTCTGTGTTTCCCTCATAGTTGGATGCAAGCTCATCGCTTTTTGCAACGACTTGATATTTAATGATAAAACGAAAATCTGAAATAGCTGAGCCAAATAACCATACAGTAAAAAAGATTACAAATAAATGAACATATCATTTTTCTATAAAATTGAACAGTCTTTTTTGTCAAAAATATCATTACTCCTTGACTGTTTGTAAGATAGCTTTATCTTTATACACATATTCAGATGACTGAAAATCATAGAAAATTGGAGTAGAGTAGTTCGATTACTAAGAGCTATGATGAATAATTCTGAATAAGTAAAAAAAGGTTGGCTTTTTCCGCTCGACAGGTTTTAACCTATTAAAAAATATTGAAGGTGTAGCTAAAAATTTGGTAAATATTACTGACCACTTTTTACTTTTAATGGCTGTGGAGATAGATAGAATAATGAAACAACAAAGCTGAGAGAAGAATGAGAGAGAAGAAAGTAAACTTACTTTTCATAACAATGATAAGGATTCAAATCTCAAAAAATTCATTGAAACACTAAAGTGATAAATGTCCGAATTTCAAGTATTGTTAGGCATAAAAATTGCATAGATTGACAATATTAACAGTGATTAAACAAAATGAAATTTCATTGTCATTTCAATAAAAAATAATAGGTGGCCGGTGAAATGAAGAAAAAAATGACACAAATTAGATTGTATCCCCTTAATAGTTCTGTTAACTTCTTATGCGACAATTTTAAAAATTCTGTAATTGTTGATTTTTTATGTTCATCATAGTTACATGATCAATTTTTTTTTTTTGCTTTGCACCAATTACAATGATACATTCAGAATAGCTCGCTTTTTACCATTCTAAATATCAGGACTCTATCTTCCATATAAATGAAAATGCAAATCTTCGTTGTTATTCCTGACATGATTTTGCAAAATCTTCACCGATTGCTTTCAAATTTTGATATAACGTTACATTCGAAAATGCGCATGTTTTCATATAGATTTACCTACTGACTATATAGATATACCTACTTTTTTCTGATCACGTCTTCATGAGCAGACAGAATTCATTGATCACGCTTACTTTCTGATTCAGTTGGGACCCCCATAGATTGACAGACGCTTCGCGTGGCTGATCCAACCAGTTTTGCAAATAATTCAGAAATAGAAAATGAACATTAAAAATGGTTGTCCTTAATGTAGATTTTCATGGGAAGTAGAATCTAATTTTTTTGAATTTTCTTATATTAGTGCTTTTAGTTACAATAATTAAAGCAGAGATCCGCAATTTATTTTTTCATTGGAAGCTCTCAGTTTATGCCCATTGATGCATTAACATGAAAACTTCTCCGTTCAAACAAACAAAACTGCAAACTTATTTATTATTGAATGCAATTCTAAAAAGGCTCCCTTAGGGGATGGAATGAGGAGACTTTACTCAATATAAGATCAGGATCAAATGCTCAAAATGTATTTACAACAGCAAGATAGTAGATAGTTTAAACTAGTTAGAAAAAACTCTTCAGTATCCATTGATTCTGCACAGTTATCACCTAAACAACAATTCAACTCATATCAAGATATCTTTAAATCAGGTTGTTCAATCTCCCATAATCGCCATAAAATAGTGGGAGAATTTCAGATCACCGATCAAGAAATGCTTTATAACACAGAGACGGTAGATAGGTTTAAATCAGTTGTTTAAATTATAAATTTAATACTGAACGCAACATTCGCATGTAATTATATTTTTGTTCAGATTTAACAATCCAGACTGCAGGTAACTTATTTATTATCAATACAAAAAAATGACCAGTTAATGACGGACTAAACCATAGAAATACATCATTTGCTATTGATATCTCCGACTGCTGATAACAGCTGCAAATAGAAATTTTAACACATATCTACTTGTGCCAATTTACTTCATTGCAATAAAAAATTTCCAAAATTAATTTGTAATGGAAAAGATGAATTGCACCATTTGACGTTTTTTTACGGTCCATTTCTGAATCGATACATGATATGATAATAAAAATTCGTGAATCTATAATATATCAACTTCTTACCTTATCCCTTCTTAACGGAACATATATTGAATCGACAAATGTTTCTGCTTCCAGAATAGCACTAGCTTGCTCCGGTGTCAATGTCAGTGACATCACCTGATCTAATTTCCGTTGCGGGCGCTGAAAAGACATGGCAATGCTTCGATAATAAACAAATTTGAAGCCGTTCAAGAATACAAACAAAATGAAACCAAAAGTAAAACAACGAAAAATCTCAACAAAACGGCGTTCAACTGCCTACATAATCAATTTCATTCTATTTATTTATCAAATTACTTTTTCCATTTGAAGTGTGGAAAGCTTCTTCAGCTTCTTCAACTTAATTTGATTTAATCATTAAGCACTTGATAATTATTGCTACACAAAATGTTATATATAACATTATGTCATGGCAAAGATTATACTTTGTGAAAAAAAACAAATCTAATTTAGAGTAAGTGAAAAATTTATAAAAGAACAGTTATTTTGTAATAAAGATAAAAACGGTAACATGAGAACCCTAATTGCAATTATTATGGATTTAATGAATCTATTTGTCAATTTGTATTTCGAAGGATTCCTTGATTGAAAGTCCTTTAATGCTTAGTTTTATTAAAAAAAAAAAACAATTTTTTTAACGCAAATAAATTGCATACCTCAACTATCTCTGTAACCATTTTGTCGAGTATAGAATATTCATTTATGATTTCTTCAATTCGCAATTTCCTTTCCATCTGAAATATGCAAATTTCTTCCTAACAAATGAAAAAGGGTAAATTTAACAGTTAAAGTTTAATGCTGAATTTTCAAAATTAGTTTGGATACCTCTCGGTTGGCTTTTTCTTTGAGATAAACAGTCCGTGATGGAGAGGCAAATGCCCAAATTGTTTTGAACAACAATAAAATCAGTTCAAACAACGAAATGACGCTTGCACCATAGAACAGACCCATATCGCTACCAATTTTACCTGTAACTTTAGGATTGTAGACTTCGTAATAACAGTTATCCTGGTCATGTTAATATCTGAAGAGCACAGCATTATAACAACAATCAGTTGAATACGCTACTTCGAATTCAATAAGTTTAACTTCAGAAATGAGATATATTGACTTTTTCACCATGAGAATTCAATTTTAAGAGAAAGCTCAATGACTTTACCCGAAAATATGTCTTCATTTAAAACATCAATAAACGTAAAGAGGAAGAAGTAAGTGAGTGTGGTAATAACTGAATGGAAAGTTTTAATAAAAACACAGACGATATGAAATAATAGAAGTAATTCATTTCAAATATATATATACATAAAGCAAAACAATAAACTCACTTAAATAACTTGATAAATCGGAAAGTGTTGATTGCGAATATACCTTATACTTTTTTGAAGCAAAAAACACATGTACAGTTGCCAGATTCTTCCTTAACCAAACCATATGTCATCAATTTATTCTGCAAATGCTGCTTTACATACAGCAACATCCAGCTATTTGTAAGAAATCGTGGCATGATACTAATTGACCTTAAGCACTTCGTGTCTTGAATACTATAAGAAACAGAATAAAAAGTTTTCTTTTCTAAGGATAAGTTTGAAACTTTCAAAAAATTATTTGTGGGATCAGAAGCAGAATACAAAAAATTTAATTTGCAAATCACCTGACATAACTGAGCCTATACTGTTGCTTCAGGCTTTTCATATATTCACCTAATGAAGTGAGGATATTGTGAATAATAAAATTCTGTGTAAAATAAATGAAAAGTTCGCATTCCGGTGCACAGTTTTGACATAAGGGAGAATAGGTAACATTATGCACAGTATCTAAAGAGCAACAATCTTGAGAAATGAAACTTGGAAATAATATCCGAATTGAAATATTTACTCGAAGCCATGAAAAGTCAAATAAACAGGCATTAAAAATAGAGAAAGGAGAACAGAAAGAGTTATTTTCTTTTTGTATTATTAAAAGTGAAACAATTCATCTATAAAGATCGGAAATCTCTTAACACAATTCTTAAGATACTTACTCGCAATCTCTTTGAAATTGTTAATACAATCAAAGACCTCTTTCGGGGAGCAAAGCCTGCCTTCTACAATATAATTAATTATTTAATAGTTCAGTAAGAATAATATTTGATACTGAAAAAAAACTCCACTTAATCTCATACCGCTCATATGATTTATCTAGTACGGATTACTATCGTCTTGGGATTCCTTTTTATAATTTCGTGCAAGAATTTACTTGGCTTTATTTAATGCAATTCTTTATTTCATAATCTTAAACTAGATCTGACTAACTTAAAGAAAAGATTTCACCCTTCAAAATATTATACTGGAGAGGAACACAACCACAGTTCATGTAGAAATGTCTTGCCAAGCAAGTGATTTTACAGGCTGACGAAGAATACGTAGAATTGTGACGAAGAGTTGATGGCCAGGTGTTACAACATGTACCTCCTTCAGATCGTTCCAAAAACTGATACTACAAGGAATCAAAATTACTGTTGAAACACAGTGAATACTTCGCTAAGTGAATTTATACACTGAATTGTGCCAACATTCAAAAAATTAACTTTAATAGGCTTTAGTCCTGTAGACAACTTAGTGTTTGGTGAAACGACAAGAACTTCCGAATTGACGTATGAAACAGTATTCCTATCATGAACATACAGCCGAAAACCAGATTCGAAATTGTCAAGAAATGGTTGTTTTATTCGGCTACCTGAAACAGAGCTTTGCTGCTGGGTCAGCAAAAACTACTATAATTTAGATTGAATGACTCCAGAGTTTTCATCATAAATTTTACCTGAGTTCAAAAGAAATACCTAATTCCTAGCGATTAATTACTGAACAGATCACATACTAAAATATATGCATTGATGAAAGAAAATAAGATATAACTATGCGTATTAGACTTACGATTCAATTCAGTAAATATGATACCTGTATAATTCACCATGTATACTTCATTGTATGATTGATAATCAAGCATCACTTGGAATCTGAAGTAAAAAATCAATAAATCACCAATATCAATTCACAAGCAGTGAAGAATTTCAATACTAAAATTTTGCTTTGTAAAAAAATTCAGAGAAAGAAGTTTTCTATAGAAATCTTTTCACATTATTTCTTTGGTCTTGGTAATGAATACAAGCAACAATAAAAGAAAAAATATGGTTAACTGAGAATTGAAAGATACGAATCCAACACAAATCATAAAGTGACTTGGGCATTTTGTATGCAATACTTTGATGGATTTTCTAGCCTCGCTTATTCCATAAGACTGAGGGTTCTCTATATATTTCGAAGACTACTCATCGATTAATCTCCTAGAAGAAAGGCTCGGCAGATAACCACTTCTGATGAAAATGAAGACTAACCCATGAACGGATCCAAAGTGATAGGAAAGGCTGAAATCCTTGCTTAGTTTGTTCCAATCAAATTGGAAACAATACCCGAGATCGGTGAGTACAGCGGTTGAGTACCTCTCATTACAGCAATCGAACATGATACCTTCGAAAGCACATTGTACAAAGGCTTCCTCACATTTAAAACTAAAACAGTGACTTTTAGACGACGCATTCCACAGCTGTCTAATAGAATTATCTATGTCTGATGAAACAGTAGCGGAGAAGCCCTTCAAGATATCGAAATGTAGAATCCTTGATAAAATCATTTTTTTTTTCAGATAAGTTAAAAAGAAGTAAAATGGTTAAAACAAAGAACGAATTTCCACTTTTTTAGCACCAAGTTTTCGAAGCAAAACCTGGCTTCTTTGACGAAAGATTCCACAGTAAAATTCTTGTATGTAAGCATATAATATTGCAGCAATTTTTCGCCATTACGAAGACTATCCATAACGTTCATTTTAATCAAGCCTTCTGGACGCAGAAAAATGTGCAACAAATACACTAGCAGTTCATCAGTAAAAGTTGTCGTTCTCTTCAGTTCTGAAAAACATTTGAATAAAAATGTAAAAAGAAAATGAATTCAAGATGGCAAGTATTAGTTAAAATACAAGTTTATATCTTCCTCTTGAAAAAATTGACCAATTTATCGCTTGTAAAAGTAAAAGAAATAAATTATACAAAGTGAAAAAGTGAAAAATTATTTCAAAGTATTATTTTACCTTCAATATAATTACGTCGTACAGGATTATGACTGCATATCGTTATTGATGGACCATCTGCATAATCATACACTATTTCCACCTAAGTTTTGCAAAAAGTTACAAATTTTAGAGTGAATTTAGGAAACCTAGCTTACCAATAAAGTTAGAATGAGATTTCAAAATGTGCTTGAAATTTATAAATTGCTTGCGCATCAAGGATGTTGCATACGACTGCAAAAAAAATTGTTCATAAATTAATAATTAGGAAGTCTGTGTCAAACTTTCATTCTTTTTCTTCCTGTTTATATGGTGTATAACTTCATATTTTTACGAACTGAGCTTTTAAAGTTTATTTTGCGAGCTTATAAAAATATTTACCTGCGTGCTGACATTTTCTGCCTTATACTGTTTCGTTAATTCTGCTAGAACGACGATAAAAATTACACCTGTAGAAATAGCCACAAGCAGCCAAAATAAGCGACCGTAAGTTTTCCCCGCATAGATTCTATAACAGCCATGAAGCTTTGTTGCTCCTGAAAATGAAGAGATAGTTCAAAGGTGACGAAATGAACTCACACAAATGAATGCATGTAATGCAATAGAGCCAGCCAATGTTCGCAATCGTGCAATTCGCAGCCAATGCTCGCAATCGTGCATCCCCAGGTCTGGCTGCACGTCGCTCTGCTGTTTTCTCGTATTTGGACCATTCTTTGGTTTTTCGCTCGTTCGCTGATATCCGTCTTCCTCAACCTGATTTACAATTAGTCGTCGCAATGCTTCCGCTCCGCGAGTGCGACGATCTAAGTTTGATCTTCTGCGAGGTATTATTTGGAGGAACTAAAGCAGATCGATTGCACCTAAATTGTTCTCGAAATTGACTTATGACTGAACTTGAACTTGAATGCCCCAGCCAATGCTCGCAACCGTGTACAGAAGTAATAAGCCATAAAACATTCGAATTAGTTATTTTTCATGCCAAAAGCAAAACTGTTTTTGATTCCTATCCATATTATCACCTGAGAAAAGGAAAAGAGGAATTACCCATCATTTGCAAGAATTCTTTCTTAATCGCATGCTCAACCAAATTCCTTCGAACAGCGACTTCCTTAAACCAATTAATCAGCCGTTCTACTTGAGACATAGCCATAACTGCTTGACTTCGAAAAGAGTGTTTTTTGTATTTAACAATGTGAGAGTGAAATCTGAACCATTTTTAAATACTTCTTTTTTATTTGGAACAAAATATTGCAGTGAACGAGAACTGAATATTAATCACGTAAATGAGAAACCAATAAAAAAAAAAGTAATGGGAAAGCAAACCGTTAGAAAGTAAGGAATTTACCCGAAAATCAGCAAAAAAACAAAAATGGAAGATAATGCAAACAAATGGCATGTGAGATAAACAATATCACTTTATATGGGACAAGAATGCATGTGGATACCATTCTTAAATCAGAGATATTACGTAAAGGATTGCTAAATGAAGTGAATCTGGTCAATCTAATTAAGGAAGCAATCTAAAAGATTGACCTCTAGATTATCATTTTGATGTTGCTGATGTCAGTTCTGATCATTGATAAAAGTGAATGAAATAAAGCTCAAAGAGATGGAAAGAACTACTTAAATCAATTAGAATTCTAGCTTGTTTGAAATAAAGACCACGAAACAAGCTGGTCCAGACGGATACCTAGATATTTCGGTTTCTAAATTTAATGACTGACGTTCAGCATATCAAGATTGATTTTCTAGATTATTCGAAAAAAGCATGTAGGCAACTGCAATAATCTCATCAACAATATGGCAGCAAAATATGTCAGACTTCAGAATAGCTCAATGTTGAGGATTCAATGTTTGTATCGTTTTGCCTCACTGATGGTGAAGTTTGTAGTTTTATATATAGGTCTTATAGGGCAGAGGGAGGAGAACAAATTTTACGGTTCCAAGCGATATAGGCATAGGTGTGAGGGACTATGATAATAGTTAAAAGAAATGTGATGACACCAATGTATACAATACCACCACCAGTGATAGGAAGTGATTGTGATCGCGACGATTGTTTACCAGCCAAGCCAAATATCGATAAAGAATCCATCTTTCTGCTCCTTCTGTTCAAAGCTTTTTATGAATGAATTTTTCACTTCTAGCAAGTTCATTCATTATACACTTGCTAAATTGGAAACCAGTCTTGCCATTCTTTCGTGATTAACAAGGATATTGTAAACACTGAGATTGATGTTGACAGATATTCACTGTGCCCTTTTACTACAATAAAATCCTCTCATAACATTCAACAAGAAAGTGAGTATGAAAGACTGATCTCTACCGTGCCGTTTGGATTCAACTTTGCAGGAATCCTTCAACCATTTTCCATGTCCATTTTTTTCTTTTTTTTTTTTTTTTTGCTGATATGATAAAAGGTTTCAGAACTTGTAAATAAGCTATTTTAATGATTGCTACTGTTAATTGCTGTTCTTTGAAATCACTATTTTAAATATCAGATAGGTCAATGCGTAAGTTTGTTGCAAAAGGCTCTTATGCTAATTAACAAACTCGTATTCTTGAATTCCATCAGAAAAGATTTCAGAGACTATTCGTTTATTAAATAAATTGCATGCTTGAGTAGTATCCAATTGTTTTCACGCAGATGTCCAATCATATCGAGTCATAATAAAAAGTTTCGAAAAAAAAGATGCACAAAATATTTATATCAAAATTTCACATACAAAACTATCACCATAGGTAGAATAAAGTAGCCAACAAATACGGTATATGATAATAATATATCCCCTATCAATATCACTTTGATCAACAGCTAAGATAGACACTATCATTTTCTAACTTTTCACACACTCTCTACCAGTTTTTAAATTGTATTTGTCGGATGATTCACAATTTTCTTCTGCTCATTCCATAGCACTCCATCACAGCTTCGCCTTGAATACTGCAACCCATGCATGATTTTAGTTTTTCTATTTCGACAACAGAGAAAAGAGAAGAGTAAAAACATAGTTTAAATTAGAATTAAATGAAATAAGAAATTTTTGATCGATATGAAGTACAAAGTCTTACGGCAGCTATATTAATTACTGATGTAAGACGTCGTTCACGATCACGTTCCTTTTGGCGCTTGTGAAACATGTATTCTCGACGCCGACTAGAAAATGCAATCCAAGCTAGCTTGGATAAAAATATGATTAATTCAATGACTGTTATCACACTTGCTCCAAAAAATAATCCCATATTTCCTCCAATATTACCTAAAAAATCAAATTTGATATTTTTTTAAAATACTTGCAGCAAATGATTTTCTAATTTTTATGTTTTTTTCATTTAGAAATTTTCCTGAGTGCTGATCTAATCGTATTATAATTATTTGATATCAAAGTTATTACTCAATACTTCCACCAGTGATGTTGATTGCATCTGTTCATTCAATATGTAAGACATTTCGCGATAAAAGATATTTACCACAGCAAAATTTTCCCTACAAAAGCTTCAATATAAGTTTTTGTTTTTTTTTTTTCCTGAATGAATGAGCAAATCAATAAGCTAATGATTTATATGCAATTTAAGAATTATTAGGGAAAATTAATAATTATAAATCATACTTGATATGCTTCTGAGTCCAACTATTGTTAGTGTTTGTCAACCAATCCATAGCACTTTCAGAAAATCCATATCCATAAGTTATCGATGCCTTATATTCATGGGTTACGCATGATGTTGGACAGATATTATCTGCACATTCAGGACCATTAATATTGTTTGTCCGATCAGCAACTAAATGTGTCAAAATCTGATCTATGGATTTAGGAGAAATGAAAATTTTCGAAACTCAGAAAATTCTTATTTGTCCAATCAAAAAATAAATGCATAAAAGTATTTTGCGAAAGAATTTGAATTCTTAAAATTGGAGTAATTACCTTCGAGCATGAATGCATGCAGTTCGCTTGGTGTGCAAGTATTCAGATGAGCTGAAAATATTAAATATGAGTTGAAAAAGTACTCAAATAAATAAAAATTTAAAATTAAAGAGGAAATGAATGAAAATTGAAAGTTTCAATGTCTAACCATCACCAACGCTGTATAATAACGGAGTACAATTAATTCTTTGTTCATAATATATCTAAATGAATAGTTTTTAGAAAATGAAACATCATTATTATAAAGTTGAGTATATAAAAAAGTTTTTGAGAGAAAAAAAGTTTAGGTCGATAAAAAATAAGAAAATATGTACTTGCTGACAAAATGATAAGAAAATATGTACTTGTTGATAAAATGATAAGAAAATATGTACTTGTTGACAAAGTGATGCACAATTTTGAGCCGTATATGGTAAACGAAATGCTCGTTGAGGTGATTTCGGTGGCCAGATATGCGTACAATTTCCCCAGTTTTCAGGAGTGAGAAAATGAAACTGGAACAATATTTATCGCATTTTGCGCAATAATTTTTGTTTACAGAAAAGATTCTAAGACATATCTTGAAATTATTATGTACAAAATATTATGGTAATATTTATTCTAAAAAGAAAATCTCATTATAAATAATTAAATATTGAAATCCAATTCTTAGGAAAAGCATACAGTTTCTAAATTCAAAGCAATATATGCACGATAGGCAGGTGAGACCGAAAGACCTTCTGTATATGAATATGCTAACTCATTTTCACTTCGAACATATAATCGAAATCCATCTTCCAGATTATTAGAAAAAATTGGTAGAGTATTTCCTAGAAAAAAAAAGATTTTCATTTGTATAATAAACTTGCAATGATGCACAAGTTGCTAAATCTGAGTAAATTTTAGCTCCCTTCATGGACCTGCTTTTTTTTTTATTAACACGTTAATTAAGTTAAAATTTAAATCAAAACCTTCTTCAGCATAGTTAACAGCGATAGCATCGTTTATTCCAGCATCTAATATCAGTTGTAATCTAAATATTATCTTACAATTCAATTATATTCAAACAAAATCATAGATTTGTTCAATAAGCAAAAAGTGACAGGTGCTGTTTCCATCTTATCGTTTTGCCACTCATACGTAATGGTATTCTCCAAGGAGTTTTATAATTTTGAAGAATTGAAGGATGATCAGTTATTCAAATTAATTACATAATTAGCTTATCTTGCCAAAATTTACATCTCCTAAGTGTATTAAATTTTTTTTTTTCAATTTCTTTTGAATTTAAATTTTTTGTAAAGATTGTATTCCATGAAAAATGAACACACCCATTGAAAATGCCTGGTTGGGTTTGATTTAATTTCATGTCATCGATCGAAAAGACAAAGCATGAACCAAGATCAGTAAGCACTTTTTGTGACATAGCACAACAGTCTAATTTGGTGCCACCCACAGAACAAACTTTAAGCATTTCATTACAAGTGAACCTAAATTTAATTAATAGAATTCATGTAACGAAAGACTGATGAATTTCAAGTGCAATTTATATATTTAATTTATATTATTCATTCTGTAAGAATATTTTTTGCAAAATATTTTTAACACATCCAATAAAACTATGTTTTTTGATTGCTTGAATGAAGGACTGATCTGATGAAAACTTTCTTATTCATGATCATGTTTGTGAATAACAAGCAAATTCATTGCTTGCAACATTTTATCAACCAATACAACAAAATCAGGGAACTCTGTTTTGATTCGTAAAATTGAGCCGTCATCGATCATTTCTTTTTACCATACTTTGATTTTCACCTTTTTCGCCATGGAATGATTCTTTAGAATTTTGCAATAAAGATGTAAAGAGTGTGAAGAGTGAACGTTTTTGTCGGATGCGTTCCTTGCCAATAAAACTATGTTTAGAAATACCAACCAAAGAATGATTTTTAATGAATACGGTACAAATTTATGAAGCGATCTAATATTTTCCATTCACACTTTTATTATAGCATTTGTATTGCAAACAAAAAAAAAAAAAAAAAAAAAAACCCTGTCGTTTCTGATAATGA
>JAOVVO010000998.1:0-22386 GCA_028564675.1 Onchocerca lupi | reverse complement strand
GGTGGGATAGGATGGTGATGATTATCCATTCGAAAGAGACAGCTACGCAAATGAGAGGTTTAGGATGATTCCTCTCTCACCCACCCCCTATCCTGCATTCATCCCTTCTCTTCCTCGTACTCCTCCACCCTCGGTCACGTTTTCATTTCGCGTCCCGTTTCATGATAAAGTGATTTTTAGAACTGTAAACAGTTCTAAAAACAACCGTTGAGGAAGATGAAGCTGCTAGCTTGAAAGGCTTGTAAAGGAGGAGGAAGAGGAGGAAGAGGAGGAGGAGGAGGAGGAGGAAGCTGCCAATAGAGGAAAAGGTAGGAAAGATGATGATGGGACAGCTAGAAGAGAACCAGAGGGAAGAGAGGAAGCAAGCTTACGAAGGGATAGAAAGACGTCGTGATTGTCCTGATGATGGTTGGGAATGCGGTCGGAATTGGTTTGCCTTGCTTTTGAGAGGGAATGTTGACCGTTTGGTTGAGTTGTAACCGATATTTCTGGAGGTACTCTTGGAGAGAGTGATAACGAGGTACGTGTATTACGTGTGTCCGTGGGTGTGCGTGTTGTCTGTCGTGCATTATCTATCTGTAAGGGGGTAAATTGATAATATTTTGGGTAGATAGGTGGGTGGGTTGGGCACAGTTTTCCTCCTCCTCCCCTCCTCTCTCCCCCTCTCCCTGCTTTCCCTCTGATAACGAGTTTGAGTTGGGGGGGTTGGATGGATGGGTGGCGATAACGGAACGGAGTTGTGCCCATCAGTCGGTCGTCCCGAGAGAAGACATTACACCAAGTTGCTTTCCTCTCGCCTCGCCATCGCTCCCTCCGTGTGACGAACGGACGATCGAACCCCGTCCTCCTCCGCCTCCGCCTCCGCCTCCTTCCCGGGTCCTCTCCTCTTCTCCTGTATCTGTCACCTCCCCCATTCCACCTCCAATTTACCTCTCTCCATCATCATTATCATCAATCTGATAAATGGATCGGCCTATTGTTGTCAATTCGCTTCTCTGTTTTATTCACAATTACCGCCATAGCCTATTACCGGAGCAATTAAATGCGCTTCTCCACAATTACTTCTCAAAAAGTGCTCGATCAATGGCTCATGCAACACTTACCGAACTTTTATCTTCCGTATCACTATCCGAAATAGCAACTAGTGCCACTACATATCCGGCCGATAAAATTGATCCGGATGATCGTAGTGATAACGACAATGATCTGTTGTATTTGTACGATCGAATCATCAGTTCAGAACAATCACCGGTATTTGTAGCTGCTGATCTGAATATCTTACCACTTCAGCTAATTATCGATAAGGATGATTCGAAGAGTGAATTGTTGAGAGAAATCCGCCAACTGAAACGATTCATCCAGGATGCTCTCAATGGACGGGTCGATGAACCACCGATAAATCAAGCTGATAGGTATCATTTTCATCCCCCTCCTATCTCCTCCTTCTCACCTCCTTTCATTCTCCTCTTATACCTACCTACCTACCCACTCAGCAATGATTTCTAGTTCTTTAACGGAATTATCATATTCTTAGAGATGTAATCAACTAATAGTTGTATTAGTTTATTACATCTTTGAAATCTCTCATCAGCATATCCCTCAAATAAAAGATGTTAAGCGTTATTCCAATATTTAAACTTTTCTATCAATAACAAACATTTCTGTTTCAAAATCAAAAATTAAATTTGATGATTTTATATATTGCGCTATTAACGATCGTTAATTTTTATAAATTTTGCACTTTCATGTTTTCGTATAACTTTTTTCAATAGATTCCTTTTGATAAGCTTTATTTTATTTGTTGCAGTAGTGTACAAACAATAAACGAAGGACAATCTCAACCTGATTGTGATCTTCATGGACAACAATCAGCATCATCATCATCATCCGTTTATTGTTTAACATCATCACCAAAATTAAACTTCAAATCATCCACCAATGCTTCCACATCTTCACCCGAATTACCTGCATCAACAAGTTCAATAAGTAGTACACCATGTTCATCATTGTTATCAACAACAATGGCATCACCTGTTTCACCTTATCATTCAGAAAATAATCAAAGTATTATTGGTGCAAGTAATAGTATGATTGGTGGAACTCTTGCATTAAATAATATTACTTTAAGCAACGGTAATAATAATAACAATAATCGGGATGGTGGTACAAGTATGAGTATGAATAGTATAACTACTAATATCAGTAGTAATAATAATCATAATCGTCGTAAACGAGATGGTTGTGGAAATCGTCTTGATGCTATGGTTCAAAAATTAGCTAATCGTCAAAAAGAAAAAGAAGCTGCAGCAGCTGCCGGATTAGCTACTGGATCGACCGGATCAACAATTGGATCGTCCGGATCATCATCATTCTCCTCAATCGCATCATCATCATCATCATCATCCACCATTACTACTACTACTACTACTACTACTACTACTACTACTACTACTGCTACTATTACTAGCTTAATGGTACCATCGGAACAAAATTCATCACCGGCCAAGGCTATTTGGCACACGCAAATGATTGATCCGGTTGCATATGTCAGTATTCTTCGTACAATGTCCGGTGCTGCTGCTGCGGCAGCGGCAACCGCCATTTCGTCACCCTCATCAATCTTTCCATCAATCAACAAAACGATCCAAAATGATCGGTGGTAAGTTTAGTTGTATTTTACCACATTTTCTCCGTTCTGGTTTTTGCCTCTTTTTTTTTTCTCCTTTCTCTCTCTCTCTCCCTTTCTTTCTTTTTCCCTCTCTCTTTGTTCCTTATAATTATTGTAATACGAAACATTTTTATCTAATAGGCAATCATAATCGACGATTAAGTTCAAGATTACGATTGTAATCATGATTACTGCCATGATAATGATTATGATGATGAGCGAATATCACCATTTACCCCCATCATCATCATCATCAATTGGCTGCTTCATCATGCACTCTTCTTTCCGTCCATCTTATTTTTTCTTGCCATTATATTTCTATGTTTCCTCCTATTTTATGTTAATTTTTTTTTTTTTTTTCATTTTTAATCTGGGCCGTGATTCTTTTACGCCCCCTACCCATCACTCTCTTTTATCTTTTTCCCCCGCCCATCTGTTGATTTTTATCCCCGGTTTACACCGAAACATCTTCAGTAACTCGCTGAATTTTACATTTTCTAATTGATAGAATTTATAATTATCATCATTTAATTCAAATAGAAATATCAACTTTTTTGAATTTAACATATTTGCAACATTTAATCATTATTTTTCCTTAATTCTTGATGATGTATTCAAAACAGAAGGGAATAATAAACGGAGGAAATATGGCAAATAGATGAGAAATTGTATGATAGAAATTTCATTTTGATTGATTAATTCTTAACTTTTACTATTTCAATTAAAAAGAAAGTGAAAAGTCATGACTAATTTTTATAGTTTTTATTTTTCTTTTATATTATTACTATTACTATTACAATTATTATTATTATTGTTATTATTACTACTATTATTTTTGTTGCATTTGTGACTATCGTTATTGTCGTTATTCTTGTTTTTGCTATAGATAATATTTAAAAATTTTTCGCAATTTCATTTTTTACCATTAATGTGTGTACCCTTGGGAGGAGCAGTAGCAGCAGATTGTTTTAAAATTAAAAGAAATGAAAAAAAAATTCTGAGTAACTGGTCTCGAATGCATGATTGTTCATTTAGTATCATTTAATCTTACAAATAGCAATCATCATTCCTTATTTTATGAAATTGGACTAAATTTTCAATAATTTAATGAAGTTCACAGATTTTGCCAAGATGATCATCAATGTCGCCATCATAGCTACATCTTTATTATTATATTATTATCATTATTACTAATATAGTTATGAATGTCGCTATTGTAACCACATCTTTATCATCATTATTATTTCCTTATTATTATAAAGATCGCTATCATAGCTAATAGAATTACTATTCTTACCAACTTCATCTATCATTAATCACATTTCATCATGTTCTGGTAGCAATTTTTATATTTATCGTTGTTGTTATTTTTTTATTGTCTATTAGGTTGTTAACGTGATTAGTTAACTATCATTATCATTTCCGTTTATCAGTGTCTATCGTTATTATGATCTCATTGTCGGTGTGTAAAATATTAGAAAAAAATTGAATATAAAATTGTTGGAAAATTTGATGACAAAAAGAAATCAAAGAAAAAAAATTCTTAACGAAAAGTTAAATCAGTAATTACATTCAAAAATTCATGATATTAATAGAGTATTTTAGAGAGTAACAGATATAAAGATATGATTATAGGATGGTTAGTAGAAGAAACGTGGATGGAAATAATACTTAAATGATAAGAAATATCAAACGAGATAGCGGGGTTAAGAAGGGAAAGAAAGAAGAGGGAAAAGAGGAAGAGAGAGGTGATTGAAAACCAGTTCGTTATCTCTTCGGTAATTTACCACAATATTAAAGAAAGATATCACGAATGATAATCAGAATAACTATTGCTTTACAACTAACATTCTATAATCAATCATTTGTTTATTTATTTACTTTTTTATTTTTTCTTAAAATTTACCGCAATTTTATTAATTGATTATTGCTAATTATTAGAATAATTTGCCATTACTATTTGTTGATTATATATCATTGCTAAGAGCTATCATATTTACTATCATATCAATTACTATTAATTTTAAATTTATTATTGTTTGCAGTGTTGCAATTTTTTCTTTGCTATTGCTACTGTTACTTTTCTTATTCTTATCAATACTATTATTGTTATCAGTCTTTCAATTGTATTAATACTGACATCATGATTATTATTATTATTATTATTATTATTGATTCTATTGTTACTATTTTTGTTTGCTACTTCCATGAGCAACAATTGGTATTCCAACCGAAGAGATAGAACCAGGATGACCGCGATTTTCCATTTGTAATGCGCGAAATTACTACCGTAATTTATGCTCAAAAATTTTATTAAAACTCATTTTTGTATGTGTTTATCTGTCTGTCCATCTATTTGTATGTATATATATGAGTATACATCTATATATATATATATATATATATATATATATATATATGTTTGTATGTCTGTAAAGATGTTGATGAAAGATTTTTTGAAAAATGAGGTTCAAACAGCATTCCTGAAAGTCCTGTTATCTACCATATACCTTCTTTTCTTCCTCCTTCCATTCGTCCTCCTCCTTCTTCTCTTCTCCCTCCCTTCACCTCACACACTATTTTTACCTCTTCCATCATCAGCTTTTTTACTACCGTAATTTCCTTTTCAAACTTTTGCAAATAGATGAAGACATTTTCATTACTCCCAAATTAAATAATCAATCTTTCGTTTTCTCCTTTTTTTTTTTTTTTTTTTTTTTTTTTTTCGTTAACTTTTAAACAGTATTTGATGGAATTTTTCGTCATCATAGCATTAATTCAACAATTTTTTTTCCATATTTTTATCAACTTATTAAAAGCAATTAAATTTAACCAATAAAAATATTAAACTTTATCTTTTACCAAACAATCAAAAGTTTTTGGTAATTTTCATTTTCTTCCGATATTTGCCTTTTGTTTTCCTTCCCAAAAAAGAAAAAAAAAAAAAAAAAAGAAGAATAAAACAAGAATATTTTGAAGGAATGCATTCTATCCGAATTGCAGTATTATATAATTCTTCATGTGATTAGAATTGTAAATTCTGTTCTGTTCAATATTTGGTATATTTCATTGAATTGGGAAGAAAAAATAAAAAAAGAAGATGCTTTTAAGTTTTGGAATGAAGAATTGAGTGTTGAATGTTTAAAATGATTAAATTATCATTTTTTAGTTATTCCCTAATTCTCATCTTTTAGAATATAAATTACATTATTTTCTCAGTGAATTAATTATATGTGTCTGTTTTACTTTGTTTCTAAAAATTTATTATCAGTACAAAATGGGTAAATTAATAAACATGCTCTAATTAATTTTTTTCTTTCAATTAAATTAATATTGTTATTTTAATAAAAAAAAAAATCGAAAAAAATTGCAGTTCGATTTACAGACTTTACTGGGAAGTAAATAAACGGAAGAGGAGGAGAAAGCGGGGGAGGGAAGGGGAAGCGATAGATTGTTTTTAAATTGATTAATTTGTAATAGTAATTTTGGAGAAAAGAAAAATTCGAAACTCCACGCTTATTATGAACAAATTCATACAAATCATTATTTTCGATTGGTAAGTTTAAGCCATGAATTATGGTCATCAATTTGAAATTTATTAGTTTTTCGATTATTAAATTCGAATAATTTTCATTGAAACAAAAATCATTTCATATTTATTTTCCTGAATCTATTTTGTTTAATTTTACAATTCATTCTTCTTTTTTTTTCCTTCCTTCCCTCTCTTCTATCTCATCTCTCATTTTTTTTTTCTTTTTTTGAAATAAAACGAACGGAAATAATCAATTAATATTTCTCATTTGCCGTAACTGAGGTGAAATCATTACATTCATCTACAGAAATGTATGCTAGAAGAATTTTTATGAAGTATTTCAAAGGTGTATTGAAAATTAAAAAAAAAAAAAAGAAAAAAGCGAGAGAGAAAAGTCCTTCAAAACAATATTCATTTAGCGTAAAAAAACGACGAAAATTTAAAAAAAAAATCGGAGAAAAGTTTTTTTCCTTCATCTTAATGCTAGATTACATTATGAAATGATTATTTTCATTAAAATTATCTTTTCAAAAAAATATTAAATTTCATTTCACTTCTTATCAATCTTATTCTGTAGTAATTGTTCTTTTGTTTACATTTCTTTTCCTTTTTTTTTTTTTTTTTTTTTTTTTGTCAAAATTTTGTTCATACAAATATTCGATAGATAATGTTTGGAAACTTATTGTACACAAAGATATTGTCAATGATAAAAGAAAAAATTAATTTTTTTCTTTTTTTTTTTTCAATTTACAGAGTTAATTTTATTCATTATACCTCTATAGTTTATCATCTCATTTGTATCACTTATGTTTACATATCATCCTGTTTTACGTACGTACGTCTGCAACAAATTATTCTACTTTATATTTTATACGATAATAAAATATCGTAAAAATTAAATGAGGTTGTCAAAAATAAAAAAGTCAAGTTAAGAAAATACGGCAATAAATTGGTTGATTGAGTTTATACGGCAAACATTGATAATGTTAGTTTGAGGGAATGTTTTGACCTTGTCATTCATCAGTTGATGAACTGTTTAAAGGGAGAAATGGAAGGAGGGTAAGCATCTTCATTTCCAACCTGTTTGTTCATTAATTTTCTTTTATAGTTCATACAAAAATATCACCTCTTTCCTATACTTCTCTCTCTTACCTTATTAATTATCTCCTCCTAATATCATTATCTTTTCCTCTCATTTCTTCCTTTTTTCTCTTTATTTTTTTGACTTAATAGCTCATAAAATTTAAAAAAAGAAAAACTTTAAAAAAAAAAAAAAAAATTAAGCTCGAAAAATTTTCTGAAGTAATGATATCCAATTCAAGTTTTCGTTTTCTTTCTCTTTTTCTATCCTTTTTTTCTTTCTTTCTTTTTTAATATGATGAGAAAATAAAGTGATAATTAGCGTAAATTGACTGAATAATTGAAATAATTTATCATTTAATTCTTGTTTATTCAAATATATTTGATCGGTATTATAAATGATTCGTTAATAACAATTACATAAGAAATGAAGTTTTAACAAATAAAATTGATTGATAAGAGAAATGAAAATGAATCAATAGGGGCTAATGATCATATTGTACCAATTGAGTGGTTAAGATGATAAATTTAATTAAATTGTTAAACAATTGATTATTATCAGTATTATATATTGGCGTTTTTTTTTTTTCTGAAATGTCCGATTAATTAAGATGATAAAATTTCTTTTTCCTAACATCAACCATTCCTGTTCTTTTCAATCTTAACCGTCCCGTTAAAAAGTCCCAAGGTCAAATCCGATTTATACATCCGATATTATTTTTCTTTAATCGATCTGATAATTTTATGCTCTTTATTTATTAGTCATCGGTTGTTTATTCTACATTTTTCTAAAAATATATTTAAAAAATGAAAAGAAAAAAGAAAAATGAAATGTAAATCTATAGAAAATGATATCAATTTTCGAAAATGTTTTTTTATACTGATCCCAAAATTTGAATTTCTGAATAGCTAAACAAAGATGTTCCAATTGAATGTTCCTAGTTCTTTTAAATCAAAAAAAATTTTAATGGTAGGAAAAATATTTAATCTAGATTTATGTTGAGTAATCTTATACTCTAAATTGTTTCCATATCATGTGAATTTTAAAATTAAACTTATAATTCAAACAGAGGAATGATTTTCACTTTTTTTTTTCAGTTCCAAGGCTGATTTTTTGACGGAATTTGGTGATAATTTCGATGATAGAAGTATTGAATTGGCAGAAAAGAATTCAAATGAATCAAGTCCTTCACCAAGCGATTCATCCAATAATGTAGATGAAATCAGCTATACTGCTGCTGATCTTGGTTATTATCTTTTCAATTTTGAATTATTTGAAATTTCAAAAGGTATTGGAAGAAACTAACAAAATGAATTTAAAAATCTAGGATTGAGGAATGCTTTCGAAAAATGTTTCGACAAACTGGACCTTCGTATTCAACAGTTTTGCATTCAACAATAATTTAAATTTAGTAAACAATTTAATTTCCCTTATTTTTTTATAAACTTCAAATTTCGATATGTTTTTTTTCAGTAGAGAAGCCATTTACATGTGAACATACCAGTTGTCATAAGCGATTTGCAAACAAATTTTTATTAAAGAAGCATCAGTTTATACATACTGGATTACGACCCCATTGTTGTCCATTCTGTGGCAAAAGGTATGTAAAGATTTTAACTAACTTTTTTTTTTTTTTTAAAAAAATAAACTTTTATTGTATTTCGTATGTATTATATCAATTGTTGAAAAAGGAAAAGAAAAAATAATCAAAATGGATACTATTTTTTGGTGACCCCAAAATTTCTATGAATTCCATGAAATTGGATTTTTGTTTTTGCAAATTTTGAAATCAGTTGATTAGTTACTTAATAATATGAAAGAAGAGAGACTTGGTCTTAAATTTTCTTGAACTTATACATTTGCAAATTTGTATACCAATCATTATTATATGTTATCAGAAAAGATCGGAAAGTTTTTTATTTTCTTTTCCTTGAATCAATAAATATGAAATATTTTCTTAGAAGTGTTTAGAAGTACAGAGAACCTGAAGAAATGTTAAAATTATGGAGTACTTTTATTGATATAAGACCGATATAAGTTAATTTGAAATTCTTTCTAGCAAAAAATTCAAATGTTTGTTTTGCAACAATGTTTGTTCACTTGTATATGACAAATTTATTGATGTGCTAATTAGATATTTATCATTTATTTCAGGTTCAATAGAAAAGATAATTTATTGCGCCATAAGAAAACACATATTGCTAATGCTTTGGTAAGTATTACTTTTTCCTTTTAGCCTATATATATACTTTTTATTTTTTAGCTTAATTAAATTATTTGTGGTGGAAAATTATAATTTTTATACTGCATAAATACTTGCATTATTATTGTTTCAATATTTTATCAATTAGTGAGTCACTTATTTGTATTCCAAATTTTAACTATAACATAATTGAATTAGTATAAAATTCTTCTAAATATTTCTAATAATGATAATAATGCTGATAATAATGATACTAATAATAACAATACTAGTAATAATAATAATAATAACGATAATAATAATAACAATAATAATAGTGTATTGATTATTCAAAATAATTTAACATTTTTACTTGAATAATTAAGGCATTTTTCATGTTTAGTCGAGAAAAGAAATAAATTCCTGCAGCAATTTTATCGTCATTGTAATTATTAGTATGCTCTAATTATTAGGAATTTTTCAAATCTTAATTTTTAATATGATAGAATTAGATTGCTTGTGAATTATAAGTGCATAAATCGTACATAATTATGGGGAGATATGCAAAAGATGATCAGACATTTGAAACTTAACATTTTAAATTTTGCAGAAAAAAATTTTATTTAAAATTAATCTCAATTTCCTGTCTTTTTTTTTTTCTTATTATATGATCCTGAAAAAAAAGTTTTTTCCAAGAATCATCTAATTGAAGGGTACGGACATAACAAGCGCATTAAGCAGCGATGATTTCTTGCTACGGTTGGGCGCTGATAAGCCAACAATTAAGCTTGACAATGAGCAGGAGGAAGAGAGCGAAATTTGAAAACTTAAAAAAAAAAAAATGAAAAGGACGAGAAGAAAGAAAAGATTTGTTTTATTCAATTATTTATCGGGAGGACAGAGTTGTTTATTAGTTTGATTCAATTTAACTCAACTCTAATTAAATTTCGAATTTGGAATTTTAATTTATTTTTAAACAATTGATGATTTCATTTGTTTGTTTTTTCTCTCTCACTCTTCATTTGTTTCGTTAGTCTCTTTTTTTCTTTTTTTCATATTTCAACAAAACAAAAAAAAATTTCTTGTACATACAAAATTGATTGTGACATGATGAACTACAGGAGGCTATAAGGTTTTTTTTTTTGTTTCCTTTTTTTTTCAATTTTTTTCCAAATGTCTTTCGAACACTCGTTTATTTAAATTTTCAAGTCTTAAATAGGAAATTGAATTTTTTGAAATTCTTGCCTTTTTTTTTTTTTTTCATAGCCGGGTATCTTTTATAAACTTGGAAAATTTCTATTAAAAGTAATTTTATTTTTGTTGCCATTTTGTACCGCTAAAATTGCCATTTTCATCTGTTTGATAATCTGTTGAAAATATGTGCCATTTATTGCTTTTTCCAGAAGGTTAAAGCAGTCTTTTTTTCGGACCGCAATTTTTGTTAAGAATTGAAATTGTGAAAACTTCATTCATTCGAAATTTCACTTTTTATTGGAATTTCCACTCCTTATCAGCATTTTTTCGATTTTTTTGTTGCTAAAATTGTTTCTTTTCCCTTTTCCTGTCAAATGTTTGTTAACAATGTTTTCTATTTATTCTTATCAGTAATTTGCTCGTTATATCTCTTTTCATTTTTCTTCCCTTCCCTTCCAAAAACAAAAAAAGCGCTTTCTTCAAATGTGCCTTCTTTCCGTTGCCATTATCACCATCATGATTATCACCACTATCCTATCCAGTTATCACCGTCAGTACATGACGAAATTATGTGCCTTCTTCGCCTTGTGCTGGATGCTCAATTTGTCTTTTTATATATTTTTTTTTTCAAAAACGATTTTTTTTTTCTGAAATTATCAATTTATTTTTGATGATCGAATTATTTCATCTCGGTTCAACAAATCCTTGGTATCATTTTATTGGTATTTATAAATTTTATAGTTTTAAAAGGTCTTCGTTTTATTCCGAAACGATTCTTATCTTGTTTTTCCCTTTTTTTTTTTTCTTTTTTTGCAGTCATTTTCTCAGAACCTAAGCTCTACAAAATCGAAAAGCCCGCAATTGAGGTGGGTTAAGTAAAATGCCTTTTTTTTTTTTTTTAATTGGAACAAATAGAAATTTCAAATAAATTATTATGATACTTATTCAGTTCTAGTCAAAAAGCAAAATTTGTAATTACATTGTATGAATTTATTTATGTATTTATACATACGTCATCAAAGTTAAATTTTGAAATGAAAGAAAATTTGAATTTAAAAAAGTCAATTTTTAGTAAGGAATTTAAAAAAATAAAATAAACAATAAAGAATTTGTATTCGATGAGCTTATGGTTCTGAGGAAATTTGAGCGTAATACACCAAAGTTTGTCTTACTTTTTTTTTTTTTTATTTAAATAATTTTCATTGTTATTAGACAATGAATTTTTTTTCCGGAAAGTTGTACATTTATAATGGTTGGTGATGGAATCATATGTTATCATCGTCTATTGGGAATCACAAATAAGATGAGATTCTGTTGCTTCTTCTGATTCTTCATGTTTCAGTACATGTGGGGTATGCGTGGGTGTACATCTGTGTAGGTGGTCGCGTGGGTGGGTTATTTACCTTTTTCACTTGTATTGTGTAGACTATATGAATGGAAAATTTTGTTTATGCAAATTTGATTTCTTTTTTAACTTTGCCTATTTTCAAAGGGAAGATTTGAAGTTTTCCGTTTCAACATGAAATGGCATTAAATTTTGGTGTTATACTGTTAAAGCAATTATCTGATTCATTCGTTCTCATAACTAGCTATTTTCCTTTTACCACGTTTCTTCTTTTTTTTTTTTTTTTGGTATTTTTGTTTTGAAATGATAATGGTTAATCGAAGGCTTTGATGCTAAATCTTTCATTGATCAGAAAAAATTGGTGATAAAATTTTACAGATTTAAATTACTTTTCATCTATTCACGAAAATGGTAGAAGAGTAAAGGAAAGGATAAAAAAAAAAAGCAAGGAGAAGAAAATTTATGTTTATACTGTTCTTGATTGGAAAAATAAGTGAAGAAAAAAAGAGATATCTATATTGGTGGCATATTTATCATAAAGGTTAAAGGTTAGGGAAGAAGAAAAATGGAAAAAAGTGGAAGATGGAAAAGAAGGAAGAAACTGTTAGAAATGTTTAATACATTGAAGAGAAAAGGAAGGAAAGATTTAAATAGTGCGTTCATTTGGAGAGAAGATGGAGGAAAAGGAGAAAGGAATGATAACTATTATTGTTAATCATAATGGTCTATAGGAAGAAAAAGGAAAAGCTTAGAAAAACTGATGAATAATATTGAAAGAATGATTAGATCAATGAGATGAATGAATGAATGAATGAATGGATGAATGAATGAATGAATGAATGAATGTATGAATGAATGAATGAATGAATGAAAGCATGAATGGATGAATTGGAATAAATGATAAGATTGATTTGATTGTTATTGTTATTGCCCGCTTTTTTTTTTTTTTTTTTTTTCGTCTTTCAGGAACAATTCTGGATGAAATGAATAATTTTGTCTTCTAGACTACTGTAATGTTAGTATCTTTCTCTTCTTTTTTCCTCTTTTCATACCCTCCTCTCCCGTATCATTTTTTTACCGTTTCCTTTTTATTTTTGCGGCTAAGATCGGAAAGTTGACGATATGCTTTCTGCCTGAATACGATTAATTTATACGGCGTCCTCTTCTTCCTCCTTCTCCCCCTTCCTGTCATTTCTACCTGTAATAATAAATGATTTGGGAATGAAGGAATAGCGCGAGATAGGGAGGAAGAAGAGGAGGAGGGAATGAAAAAGAAAATGAGTAAATAGCAAAGATTGTGAAAGTTTTGGAGAAATGATTGAGGAGAACTTTTGTCTTATCTCTTTTCTTCTGCTGTTTTCTGATACCTTTCTCGATGAATATTCTTCATATTTTTCCTCTACCTTTTCATCCTTCTTCCTTCTCATTTTTTCATTTTCGAATTTCAGAATGCTAAGTTTTTGAAAAGAACGAAAGGAAAAGAATGTTATGAGAATGAAATGATAAAATAATATTTATATAGTTGAAAATTTTCATTCATTTCTGTTTATATGAAAGATGAAAATAACAAAATTTTAAGAATGAAATATATTATTATTATCAATGGACGAGAAAAAGAAAAAAACAAAATGATAACGCTGCAATTATTCTTTCAGAAATCATTTCAAAAATATTTTGAACAATTGTAAAACTACATTCACTGATAATATAATATATTTCTAAAAATGCATCCATTGATAATAAAAATATATCGAAAATTGATTTCAATTGTATGTCTTTTGTACGATGTATTTGAAAATAATATATCCGAATGATATGATAACATATATGATATTTGAGAAATTTTTCAGATTTTGTTAATATTTTCTCCAGTTTTATAATGAATTATATCTTTTGATAATAAATTTTCGACACATTTTTTTTTCTAATCGATATCCATATCATTCGGATAATTTCAGATATTTCACCAGTTTCTTGCCAGATATTGTTTCATTTAAAGAAAAATGAAAAGTTTGATATTTTTTCTTCGTTTTATTTCTTTTTTTTCGTCGGTTCGAAATTTTATGAATAATTCTGTCTTTTTTTTTCTCTCTTTCTCTCCCACCAGGATGTGCCATTTATTTGCGTGTTCCTTTTTTTTTTCTTCGTTCCACTAATATATTTGTGATGTTTTTTCTCTTTTTTCCTCTTCTGTTAACTAATTGTATTATTTTGCATTAACTGTTTTTATAAACCTTTCATTGTTTTTTTTAAAAAAAGAAGTGCATAAATTTTCTGTGCAAAATTTTGTTTACCAATCACTCTTTTTAATCTCTTGTATTAAAAAAGCATTTATCTTATGAATTGGAAAGTTAAATTTTACGAAATTTATTTATTAATTATTCTGAATTTAACAGCTTGGCAATTATTTTAATTTGCTTACATTTTGCAATAATGGTTAATCTGAAACACAGGTAGGCATGCGATACGTATGAAATATTCGATGACTGAGATAAAATGAAATTTTGTAAAATTTTATTAACAATAAAGGAAAAAGAATTTTTGCTATGAAGCTATTTTGCTTCATAATATAAATTTAAATTAAAAAAGATATTCGTGAATTTGATTTGTCTATCCTGTCATATCATTGAAAACTGAAAAAGGGCTTTGAAATTTCGAATTTATCAATTTATTCGATTAAATTGTCATCATCTATACTTTTGGCGTTCTTGATGAAAATTCTCGAGACTTCAGAGAGAAGGATGTTGTAATTTGATACCAAAATTGATGACCGATAGTAATAGTTGAAATTGTTTAAAATGAAAGAAGGAGAGAATAAATTGTCATCGCATATCGAGGCAGCAGCATTCTAACCTCGATTTTCGCCTCGTCTCACCCACCATCACTTTTCATCTCCTCTTCCGTGAAACCTCGTCTTGTCTTGCGATTCGACTCCATTCGACTCGATGAATTCACTCCCGATTCTGCCCATCTTGAAAATATCCCCTCCGGCTATCCCCTTCTCAGCTGCTGTAATACTGCTGGATCGAGAGTGAGGCCGGGAATCTATCTCGATTTATGTCGACCTCAATCACTTTTGTTTTCTTCGCCACCTACCCGTTTACCTCTTTCTTCTTGCAATTTCTTCAACCTATCTATTCATCATATTCAATAAATTGAATTTCTTAAACAATTATACAAAATTCATACTCATCATATCGCATGAAATATTAATTGTGCAATGATTCAATTTATAACTTACAATACTGCACATGCAATTATGCTGAAAATATCGTATTGAACGTGCAATTACATGCTGAATCTATCGTATGGTACTTATATTTCCACAAATAACTTTTATGCAAATAATTAACGACAAAAAGCATACACCGTTAATTTTCATTACAAACATAACAATCATTATCAGGAATTAATTCATTTCAAGACTTAACAATCATTATCAGGAATTAATTCAATTCAAGACTTAACAATCATTATCAGGAATTAATTCAATTGAAGATTTTAAATTAAGAGTGAAAAGAAAAGAAAAATTTGCAGTTAAATCAAAAAATTAATACTATTTCATGTATTTAATGCTGTTCAAAAAGATTTCATTATGATGACTAAACGATGATGATTAATCGCAAAATAGTTATGAAAATGAGAGCATGAAAATTAGCTTAAATCCAAATTATTTGAATAAAAATTATTGGAAAAAAGGATGGAAAAATGTGAATGATAAGCTTTAATTTTAAATCGATTAGAAATGAATCAAAATTGAATCAAAAAACTTTAAAAACTTGCTTCTCATTTCGGATTAATATTAAATTGACTTTTTTCTTTTTCTTTTTCTTTTTTTTTTTTTTAAATTGATTTTGTAAATTTCGATAAATTTACAGATTTTTCAAAATTTTAGCATTTCGTGATGCATCATCATCATCATCATCATCAGACCAATGAAGAAATTTTGTTTTGCGGTTTTAATAGGTAGAAAAGGAGGAAGGAAGGAAGGAAGGAAGGAAGAGGAAGTAGGGTAGAGGAAAGGTGAAAGAACAGGTAAAAGAGTAATTTGGGGTTACGGCTATCAAAAAGAGTTTAGGACAAGGTGACACACAAATGCAAGAGAGGGATTGGGGGCAACTGATCGGGATTTTCAGCCGGCCTCAACCGAACGAAGTCAAATCGTCGTCAAACCAAACAAATATTACAATCATCGATGAGAGAAGAGGGAAAGGTATTTTGACAAGAGCTGGGGGCGATATTTTTAGATAGGTATACCATACACATACACACATACACATACACACATACACACATACACATACACACACATACATACCTGTACACATACAAATTAGTAGCAATAGTTGATGAGAAAATTTTTGTGATCAAATGGGTCTTCTGGGTGTACTCGTTTCCTTCAATCGGTCAACAAAATTTGGTTGATAAATTCCCTCTTCAAAATACCTTTCCTTCTTCCTCCTCTTCCTCCTTCCTCTTCCTCCTCCTTTCTGATACTTTTTACTGATAATCTCTTAACAACAATATTAGATGATGAATGGTGATGATATAAAGTAGAATGATTATGATGACAATTCTTTCATAGTACCTAAGAGAATTATCAAACAATCACTTTAGAAACGGTCAATATATTGCCCTCCGTACTCTTTTCTTTCCTCCCTCACAAAATCATTCCAATCTTGCAACAATTTTTCAACTTGAACAGGGAAGAATTCGATCGGGGAAAAATAAAAAGAGAAAGAAGGAATGATAAAAAAGGAGAAGGAATGATAAGAATAAACTACTGATTATTTTGGTTCTTTCTTTTTTTTTTTTTAATTTTTCCTCTCTCTGTCCGATTATTCCTCTTCCTGAAATTCCCAAATTCCTTCTCCCTTTCTTTCAGACACTTGATAAATGAAGGAAGATGAAGGAGGGAATTGATAGGAAAAGGGATTTTGATATCGTTTGATAACAATTTTATCAATTCTTCTCCTTTTATGGGTCCCCCTCCCTTCCATCCTTCCTCCAACATCCTCACTTCATCATTCCATTGAACTTTACACAAAATTGTTCTTTCCTTTCCATACAACAATTACTTATTATTAATTTATTTTTGCAAATCGGGAAATTTGCTTTTATGGGCACGAAAATGACACAACTCTTGAAATTATTCAAATTCATCAATTCATTATTAAAATTGAAAAGTTACACTCAAAATGAGTGAAAATATACATGCATAAACCTTATCAAAAGTAAAGTTAATCTTTAATCTTCAACTGATTACTAACTGTAAAGCATCCCAAGAATCAGAGAAATAGAAACATGAACAGATGAAGCGAAAGGAGGAATGGTAACATTCCAATTACCTTAGAAATCTTTTTGATTTTTTTCTTTTTACTTAAAATTTATGCATGTATATTTTATATTTTCACTCATTTTGAGTGTAATTTTTGAATTTTGATAATGAATTGATGAATTTGAATAATTTCAAGAGTTGTGTCATTTTCGTGCCCATAAAAGCAAATTTCCCGATTTGCAAAAATAAATTAATAATAAGTAATTGTTGTATGGAAAGGAAAGAACAATTTTGTGTAAAGTTCAATGGAATGATGAAGTGAGGATGTTGGAGGAAGGATGGAAGGGAGGGGGACCCATAAAAGGAGAAGAATTGATAAAATTGTTATCAAACGATATCAAAATCCCTTTTCCTATCAATTCCCTCCTTCATCTTCCTTCATTTATCAAGTGTCTGAAAGAAAGGGAGAAGGAATTTGGAAATTTATTTTCTCTTTCCCTCTTTTCCTCTGCGTATCTATCGGTAACAATTTATTAATACTTAAAAAAAAAAAGTGAAACGTGAATAAATAAAAAAAGAATAAAAAAAAAGTGAATAAAAAAAAGTGAATAAATGAAAATAACAAAGTTAGAAATGAATTATTACGAATATGAATATACTGATGCATTAAATTTTGTGCCATTTTTCAATTTGTCAAAGTTGAAAAATAAGCAAAACTTAATTCAAAATTCCCCACTGTATAAAGAAAAAAAATGCATATTTATATTAAAATCAATTGCATACATGAAATCAAACTAAACTGAACAAAATAAAAATTGAATGATTCATACGGCAAGTTAACATATTAATCTCTAAAAATACTATAAATTTTTCTTGATATCTATGAATTTCCAGAAAATTTACCGACTATAAGTACAAAATAATCCATTGCAAAAGATATAGGTAATATTTATTGTAATTTGATAACGACCAAGTATTTCAGTGGATTTTGGAATAATTTGACCCCAAAAAAAAAAAAAAAAAAAGAAAGAATTCAATTTCGAAAAAAAATTTTACAAATTGGGATGAACTTTTGCACTGTGTCTTCTGATAAAACTTGATACGAGCGAACCAAATATTTTTCTATTTACGATCAGAGAAATGAAGTAGTTCATTCGTGGAATAAGTTGAGTGATTTCGAAGCGGTTGTTTTCGAATGAGGTGGAAGAAATGATTGATTTGTTTTGTGGTTAATCGATTAAATTTAGGAGATGATTTTATATGTTATGAAAAATTTTATACGTTTTTCAGTTCATGTTGATCGAGTTAAAATGCAAATATTTTGATGCATCCGAAGCGAACTTCCCCGCTGCGTTATTCAGTTTGCTGGCCGCAGTTTCGTTAAGTCATTTCCGTACATTTTATTCTAGATTTTTTAACGCTTTACTGCAGAATATTTCGAAATAATCCAAAGGACTGGATGTTTTCTCCGGAATAAATATTAAGATAGATAACGGTGATTAGTATCAGCAGATATGCAATGTGATGTATGTTCATAGAAGGATATCTCATATCTTTTTTTACCTTTATTCCATATTGACTGACTGATTTTATGTGGATTTTCGATCAATCTTAAGATTTTGTCTTATTTCATCAATTGAAATGTTGTTGGTGTAAAGACAATCTGTACCATTTTTCATGGATCATTTCTTCCCCGAAATTTGTAAATTTATTTTTACAATAATCAGCTGTTATTTTAGGCGATTTGTGCTTTAGTCAATGACGAGTGGATCCGCATTGATGATAACAGCAAGGGAAGACAAAATGCAGCTCACCTGAATAACATTAGCTCAGTTTACAGCGATAATTACTACAACTATGTATCACCGTTTATACAAGCGGATCGCTGCAAAGGGTTTATTTTATCCATCCAATTTTTTTTTAAAGATTTCCGGAATGCACGTTTTATGACATCAGAATTATCGGAAAAAAATCGTTTCATGTATTTTAATGAAGAATTCATTGTTACGAGTTGTCGATGTTTTATTTCTCTTACTATGTCCCAGCAAAGCTGATTTTAAAGCACCATGTTTTAATGGTGGGATTTAGGAATCATTTGTTTGAACTAGTGAAAGATGGTCTAGGAGGACATCATCCTGATGTATTCTGTATGAAGTTAAGCTGGAGGGAAGGAAAGGAACGGAGAAAGCGAGGAGATAGATCGTGATTCAACGGACTGAACGGTGAATTTAGCGAATCAAGTTGGTTCAAACTTTCTAGATCATAAATTGTTGAAAGTATGGTACATTAATCCTAAATAGGAGATAAAAAACACGGATGAAATCTCTAGATTCCTTTTAATTTTTTTCTCAATTCTTTTCTGGGTATGTCTATTAATACTTTTTAATATTTGAAATTTGGCAATAAAAGAACAAAGAATGTATGCAGAGTTCCAGATTTATTAGCATGTTTCATAACTGTTTTGAGTTTTTAGAGTTGGTATTCAACATTTCTGGCGTACCGCTAAATTCGGGTCTTTCGTTGATGTGAAAGGTGTTTATCATACAACATATCATATTGACGGAAAAGGTTATTCAGTTCTATAATATTTTAAAATCTATTTTAATCACAGCATTATATTAGCTCTTGTGGGAAAAAAATAAACAAACAGAAGATGTCAGATATCATCAGCAGTTATATATATATATTGGAGCGTTTTGACGGTAAATATGTTTATCGTTTTAGCGGTAAACATGTTTACCCGACAATAGCAGGTTTTGTGTATTTTGATAAATTTGCAATATGTTTTATGTAAATGTAGTGAGTAATAGTTTTTCATAAATTTGTTTCGTGATAGATTTTATTCATTTTGCTTTTCGTTTAATATTTTAAATTGTAATTTCCCAGTTTTGCAAAATCCTCTTTTGCAGTACTGATCGATTGTATTACACCTTTAGTCGCCAATTTATTCTATGTTTTGATCGCTTTCTGCTTTGTTATTGTCGTAAAATCCACCTTGGCCTGCATTTTGAGCATCATTTCTACATCATCAGGATTTCTTAATTGGCTTAAACGAAATACAATCCTGGAGATGAGTAGTAGTAAGCTATTCTATATTTATAATAGTGGGAAAGGATGAATAAAGTTGGTTTGTTTTATCATATTGATATTTTGATTATTGTAATGCACATTTTTCCTTTGGTTTTAGTCTTACTTCAAAAAATTTAGAAGAAACTCTGAAATTTCAGTGGTATTGGCGGTGTTAGCATGTATTATAACTCTTATTGTGGGAGCAATGATTTATTCGGTGAATCCATTTTCGGGTGTAACAGTAGGTGCAGGCTCAGTTCTCGTTGCAGTAAGTGGTATCAGCTCATTTTTTGCTGCAACGGTAAGCTTGCGAAGGTGATTTTTTTTATGATAGCTTTCGTCTCTGTGATTTATGTGCTAAGACTCCCTGGAAAAAATTACAAGACTTTGCAAAAAGAATTCATAAATTTCTATATAGTTGACAATAAAGTTAATTTGTCAAAATATTTTCGTTAATATATTTATTGAAAACTAGTCTGACCCAATTTAAGATATGCGGACAATTATTGCAGAAAATGCCTTGTTGCTCGTCAAAGACGCCTTGAAAATCAACGTCTCTTATGCGCACGATCACTTCGTTCATGGAGAGAAGTTGGCCGCCATCCGGAAGATTTGCGACCAATCATAGATTTTGAACGTTATCTGGATTCGTGGGCAATATCAGCTGATAATCCGTAGGAGATATTACTGCAACAATTTTAAACTTTTTAATAGGTGTGTTTTGATATTTGAGGAAAACAGTAATTAAAAACAAGTATTTTATATTTCTCAACTATCTATAATATATCAAATGGACATGTTGGTCGTTTTCTTGGTGTCTGAGTTATTTCTGTAATTTTCATAATGGCACATATATTTCCGCTATTTCAGGGTATTGAATCTTTCTCTTTACATTTGCTCTGCATTAACTTATTTGTTTGGTAGTACATATTTCCAAGGATGCCAGTTCAATTAAGCTTGAATTGATTTTTCACATTTCTGTACAATTTTTTGACATTTGTTGGTTAAGAATTGTTCAGTTATCTGAAATTTGATGAGTATTAGCGATGCAGTGCAATTGAGATGCCACAACAGTGACGTAGCCAAAATTCTCTGCATTATAATTCGCGGCATAAAGGTTTCCTTTTTTTTTTTTCTACCATTTCTAGAAGATATGTTAATTTCGGTAAGTTTGCTCCATCCAATCCTATTTCTCAACTTGGTTGAAATTCTAAAAGGAATTTCCGTTTTAATTCATGGAAATTTTGTTTCATTTCTTGCTGCAAATATTTCTACGTCTTTGTTGTCTTTTATCTGCGCAGTTTTAGAATCTTTACCAACTTATCCTGTAATTTTTCATCTGAGCTAGTAGGCAGCATTCGGATATCACCATCGTACCTTTCTTGTCTTATCAGTATAGTCATATGACTTACCGGGTAAATTCTTGTTTGTATCTAGTACATTCTAGGTTATGCGCTTTCCCAAACTTGATTTTGAATTTTGATTCAAATCTTCGCTTTTGCGCTGCTATTTTAATCACCATTAAGTCAACTTTTCCACGATTCTTTGAAAGTTTTCTTAATCTTGATTCGGCTTTAATGATGATATTGTGATGGTTAGAGAACGGTGTTAAAAGGCTTTTTTTTTTTCTAGATTTCCTAATAATAGCAATTCCTGGAATTTTATCGAAAAATTAAATTGGATTTTTCCTTTTTTTACCGCAGTTCTGTATCAAAGCCAGTCTATCAATGTTTATTTGAACTCAAGAAAAAATCCTTTTTGAAATCTTTGATCTCGGTCAGTTTACATTTTCTTTATTTCTTTGATGTGGCGTAATATTACGCCCGACTTTCACAGCAAATAATTTTTCTTCCTTTTTTATCTACTGTAACTGTGTAAATTCTTGAATAACATTTCATTTCATTTTGGAAATTTATTCACAAAAACATCCTAAAACTCGATCAGTAGACATAACTCTAATACGTCGTTCTTGCAAATGATTGTTCATTTAACAAAAAATAAATTGTGAATATAAACCCGAGAATTATTTGGACATAT
>JAOVVO010000997.1:0-22390 GCA_028564675.1 Onchocerca lupi | reverse complement strand
TATAACTAATTTAATATAAACTTGCTGAGGTAATTCTATGACCATAATTAAGTGTTTGAACTGTTATGTTCATAAAATAGCAACGTAAAATCCTTAGATTCTATTTCAAACCAATCACTTATATTTTTTCCCGAATTTGGATGAACTATGTTTCGCATCTACGTTTTAAATGTTATAAGGAAAGTATAATAACAAGCAAGCTTCAGTGACAATGTAGGGGTATTGAGGGGAAGACTAAATAACTACCCACAATAATGAAACAGGTTTGCGGGGAACAGGAAGTGCACAGTTAGCGTGCAGTTAACCAAATTAGATTTTAAATGATTGCAAATAATCTAAGATCTAATTCGGGTAACTGCACGTTGCAAATAATGACACATCTCGAACAGTTGATTGAAGAACCTCATCTTCGTCTTCATCGCCATCATATTCAAAAATATCATTATCCTCTATCGCTTCCTTTGTGTAAAACAGCACCGCTCTAGGCACAATTTGGTCACGGAATAACTGGCCAACCTCAAAATCAGCTTGCAATAATTCCTCAGTTACGGCATCCTAAAACTCAGGATTAGTAGATTCGACAAAAGAGAAAGCATACACTTGTATTAAACTAATTATTCGCAACTTGAATTTCTTCACCACCGCATCTCATTCCACGGCCTTATCTGCTACATCTCTTCTCAACGAATGCTAACACTGCAACCTATTAAAGCTTTAAATTTCAAATAAACCAAAAATGTACAGATATATGAAAATTTGAATGAAATAGAGAGCATGCTGACATCATCATCTTCATTGATTTCATTCTTATTTTTCATAGGCGGAGGATCGAAGAAGTTGAAGAAAGAATCAGCTTTGACTGTTTTTGTAATGAAGCGACCAGCAGAAGTGCCTTTCTTTTGCTTCTTCTTAATAACCTTCTTTGTGACGTTTTTCCCATCCTTCCAATCTATTTCGGTTCTGCAAATGTAATATGTGAAATTAAAGAAAATTACAAGCTAAATTACTGTAGCAGTAAGATAGTAATGTGCATGTTTTGAAATCAGCAGTTCGTCATTGATTTTTCTCGATCAGCTAATACCATGAATAAATACAATAAGATTGGGAACAATTCGAAAATAATTTACCCTTTAGTATTAATTATTACTGGGCCATCATAATCAAAAACGTCGTCCTCGTCCGGAGCAACTTGTAGGGTATAATATTTCTTTAATTCTGTTTGGGCAAAATATTCATTGGGTTCGAAATGGAATGTCAAGGTATATGACTAAAAAAGTTCGTCCAATAAAAATTCATAAATATCTAAAAAGCAGCATATAAAAAATACTAAAACAAGTCTTCGCAGAAATTTTTTAGAACTTGCAATACTAAATTCGCTGTCTCAGCAGTGTTAAATCAATATCTTTTCCAAATATGATCCATACACTTGGATTTTAATATTAATCATAAAAACTTACATCCGGATTAGTCTGGACATCACAAGTGATATCAATAAGATGTTTAAGTATTGGTTCATCATGCTCTTGAATCATTTCACAGATATGATCCACATTTTTAAGCAGATGCAACCAGAAATTCGGGATACCTTTTGTTGGTTGCTTAGGTTCCGGGGATGATGCTTCTTCCATTTGCTGCAAATATAAGACGAAAATACTCTATAGAGAGCATATATATGTACCGAATTTAATCTTTCAATTTAGACATGTTCAAACAATGATCTGCAAAGTTGGATAGATTTTTTAAAAAAACTTTCGGCAGCAACATTCACCTCTATTTCTTCCTTTGTATAACCACGCAGGATAGGAAAATCAGCTTCGTCGTCGGTGGGTTCATAATTACCCGTTACAATCGCCTTTCTCTGCAAGTAACACAATTTGTAATTAAAATAGATCTTGATTATTCTAATTCACTCGTCGTCGAGAGGATGCTGTATATTTATTTGAAATCTCAAAATTGCAACAACAAATCTATTCGAACTCATCTTTAATTAACATAATATGCAATAAGATCAAAAACCCACCGCTACAGAAGCAAGAAACTACTTCACAGTAATAACATGCAAATTATCTGATATTTGTAATGCAGTGCTAAATAGCAAACAGTGTATCATCATTTTTGCACTGTTAAACGGTTGTATCGTGCAGATGCATTAATTCTCCTGTGATCACTAACAACTTGGTAGCTTCTGTCCTTGATTTGTTTTAGGAACAAAAAATGTAATGGTGAAAAAAGACCAATAAAGAACGATTTACCTTATTATGCAAAGCGCTGAACATAGGAGCGAATTCTACCTCTAACTGATGCACACGTTCATAGAAATGAGCTTCAACATTGATACCTAGATAATGTTCGATTAAAATTTTGAAAAATACATCATCACCACTTGCATTCCTGACTTATTATCTTTTATTGTTGTTAATTCCCGCCTGCTTTAAGATCTTGTTAAATTCTCTCATCTCTATCACTCTATGTGGAAGCAAAGTAACTGTGGAAATGAAAGAAAACGAAGAGGTACACACAAACCCTCGACTTGCAATTTCTTCAATGCTTGAATACGTCGTTTGATACTTTTAGGAAGGCAACTGATGTACTCCTTGTTCTCCGCATCATAACCGTTTGGTTTAACCAATTCACCCATGTCATTCTTCGACTCCATCCCCTCAGTCTAAAATCTTATCAATTTAATCACTCAAATTCACCCGCAGCAATTCTAATCCCAGCTAACAACCACACAACCTTACCACGACACCTTACACAAACAAGACAACCATCAGACTAACCTATACCACCTTAATATACCTCGTCGTCAGGATAGCAATACGGCCCCAAATTCATATTCACACACCCGTTATGAAAATGCACCTCTCCAAGCATTCAAACTAAAATTTTCATATCAGATTGTTCCAAGCAGTGATGATGTCATTGTTCCACTCAACAATGATGTCACCTATCTCCACAATTTCTCTTGGGCAGTTAGATATCATTGGTAGATGAAGGAGTTGTGTTTTTTGGATATGGTAATGTCTTTTTTTTCATTCAACAAGAGTTTAATTGGACAGTTCTGAGAGGGCATTTTTCTAACTTCATCACGTATTCCGTAGTTTTAATCGTTATCAAATCACCGCGGCAAGCCTTTTCAATTCAACACATATAAAGCCACTGAAAAATGTTCTGAATTGTCACTCAAATTTCAATCGTTGTGGACATGTTAGATTATGACCACATATAGCATAGTTTGAACTATTTTCATTTGTTTCCGTAAAAGTCTCGTCTATTGCCATGAAACGAAGTTTCTTTTTCAATTATAGATGCAGTTGATGGAGTGTAAGTGCTTACAGTCCCGATATTATGATTTAAATCTTTAAATTGAAAGAATATCCCATCCTTTTAGATATATCTTCTGGATTTCCTAAATTCAAATGCTATAATATCCCACACAATTACTGAGCTACTGAATTGAAATCACCAAAAAATGTACAAATTTATCAACTTGAGATTACAAATAAGATGAGAATATAAAACTACAATTTAGCTAATAAAAGTTTTTAGGACAATAACGATATAACATTACTATTATGCTGTTAATCTTAATGAATAGTATTTTTTATTTTGAAGAAAAAAACAAAGAATAATGATAGTTCTTGCTTGCTGGAATCAAAGATATTTTTTAATTTATTGCGATAAAAGTCCAATAACCAGTATGAAGTATTCAGAATCATTTTTATTTAAAAATAAACAATAATTGTAGCTATTTTCCACTTTTTGAAAATTTCAAAAAAAAAGAGAAAAAATGACTTAAGATTCTGCGAAAACCAAAAAAAAAATTAATGATAAAACAAGATAATTTGGCAGTATTTACCTGAAATTCGTAACTACTATCAGAACTACGAGTTTTTTTTTCGGTTAAAACTTAATAAATTTGCTACCGGTTTGGTATAAAATTTCCGAAATATTCAGATCTGGAAGAATAATGTTAATCGTTAACAAGCAAAAACTTTTCTGAAAAAAAAGTGCCTGAGAAATCACACAAATTTTCATAATTGGAATACATAGCAAAGATGATCCGTATTTCCACCAACACAATAATTCGTTGAATCACTTGTAAATGATAAACTTGAATGCGAGCATAACACCACATAATCACTCTTTTGTTTCGCTTTTAATTCCGAATAGATTGCCGTTTTCGAGAGTTTCATATCTGAGCTCAGATTCTGAAAATACTCCAAATATGATACATTTATATTTATTTAATCATTCATTTTACTGATAAATAACAATCATTTATCCACGCGCCTAATTTTGATAGATGGATACAGATTTAATCAACTTCATTGTCCAGTCAGAAATCAAAAAAAAAAAGTAGCTTTATCAATTTCATTCAAATATTTCTTTTTTCTTTCTTTTTTTGCCGTGAGAATGAATTGACTGAAGACATAAACAGTTCTTAGTGATGGAATTTTGCCAATTGATTTTTGCTCTATCAATTTCCGTTCTAAAAAGTTGCGCTGAAATGAAATGATGAAATAGTTGTCGAAACATTTATGTAAGCACTGATCCCTATTCTCCAGTAATCCGATTTCAATGGAATTTGTAGTATGAAGAAAAATTTCGAAAGAGAAAGGAAAAACTTTTCTTAAACAAAACTTTGAGAGTTTAGAACTTATTTGTTCTTAAATTTTAAGTTTATCTTAAATTATAATTTTATTACCTTGGATGAAAAAAAGTGGTGCTTTAACAGAGTTAAGGATCGCTTATTCCTTTGAAGAAAAAAAGTTTCGTATTATTAAAAGTTTATGACAAACGAATTTTAATTAATAAAGACTAATATAAAAAGGATAGCCGTTTAAGTAATGCTTAAATGCTGCAATTGCTTAATTACACTTTTAAAATACACTAAAAGAGTTGGTGATTGATCGAACGCTACGAATACTGAATTCTGTCAATTCTTATCTGAGATCAAATGGTTGTATTGAGATTACTGTAGCTGTGCAGTGTTAGCTTTATTCTTTATCATTAACATGTTATCGAACAATAAAAATTAAACAAATCAAGGTGGGATGGAGCAAAATTGTAATTTCCCTCAACGAATAGATAGATCAGAAATCCATTGAAAAATCATTCTTTAACTTTTTTTTTATAGAACATATTACTGAATATAAGCGATCAAATTATCCCGTCTTATAAAACCATTGGTCAAGATGCGTTCACAGCAAATTATCCTTATAGTGCTGCAAACGCATTGATTTAAAAGAAATCACGAAATATCAACAATGCAAAATACTTCCAATTAAAATTTTTTTTGATGCCAAAAAGATATTCGCAAAAATTCATAGCTAATTCAAATTCAAATAAATTGCTCAAGAGTTTTTAGATTAAAGCCAGTAAAATTTCATATGTTGCAAATAGCAATAAAAGAAATCTAACTTATAAAAAAGTTTTTGGATGAAGTAAAATCGTCAAAAAAAAAACATCAGATGATTCATTGAAAAGAAATTCAGAGCTTGAAAATTTTCAACTTGTATTATCTCCCACAGCTCACGTTATCAACTTTCAATCACAAATCAGTTAAACAGAAATATTTCGGAAATAAAACGAAAAGCACTATTAAATTCGTATATATATATATTGCTGTATCCATTGCCAGAAAAAAAAAAAAAAAAAAAGTTTAAAATAGCGCTTATCTATACAGGGATTCGTTGACTGCTTTAACTTTCAATGAATTGGAAAGACGCGGAAATGGTGTTTAAAATCCTATTAAAAATTCCAGTTCTTAGGACGTTGCTCTTCCCTTGCAATTTTTGCACTTTTTTGTTAATCCAATTCGATTAACAAATAATTGCAAAATATTGGAGACTTTCGACGAATTTCATGCAATTTATTTTGCCATACTAATATTAATTAATTTTACTAAATCTTTAGTAGTGAATTTGATGTAGCTTTAGAGAACTTATTTGATAACATTACAATTTAAAATGACATAAATGTTCCTGAAGACATTTTATATCTTAAATTTGCGAATTATTTTCATTTTAAAACACATAAATGAGCATTGATGGGAAAAAGTAATTCGAAGTTCTGCTGAACTCTAATTTTACAGCATAAGATGATACACGATAGCCAAAAAATATTTTTTCGCTTGCAACAACAGACGAAGAATTGCGTTAAACTTGATTCACTTTACTAATTTTCAATACTCCAATGCTTGATGATAGACTGACATATTTTATGACTTCTCTTTAGATATCATAAAATTACTGATATCAAATCATCGATAAGTTAATAATTTTGATTGTACTAAGTTTTTTTTTTATTTTTTAATGGAACTGTAATTAAATTAGCAAAAAAAGTATAGTCACCTTTAGGATAATTTTACGAATATAGTTATCGTTGCATATTGCATGACCACTGGCATCATATTCAATTGCAGAAAGAGATGTAGAACGCTTCTTCCGCTTGCATGGACAACCACAAGGTTGGGGTGGACAGGGTAACGGAGGAAGGGTTATTGGACAAAGATTTATTGGAGGTGGACAAGGTAGGCAAGGTGGTGGAGGTGGTGGACATGTCACTGGTGCACAATTACAGCCACCAGAGAACATTGCCGGATATTTGGGAACAAGAGCAAGAAGTAAAAATAAAACGATCATCATCGGATAATTACTAAATAAAACTGAACCAGACACTAACGAACCAAATTATGTCTTAACTGAGCACCACAATTATGTTTATATAAACCAATTTTGTTATTCCACAATCAACTAAACTGGTTGCTCATGCATGCACCTGTCACATTTATCGGTACTGCATTTGCAATAAAACCTGACCCTAAAGCATCGTCCCACTCCCTTTGTTCTTCCGCCGCAGTGTCACAAGTCGAAGTTTTTTAATTGCTTTTCTTCTTTTATAATACAAATGAGCAGTCATAATTTCTGTTCAGAAGGCTTATTTTTCTCTTTCTTGCAAAACTTTGATATTTGATCTTGCCCGACAATTAAATGCGCTTACTATGAAATAACAAACAGAATTGAATACGTGAGCAATCATTATATTAGTTGTGATTTTTAAAGATACAAATATCTCCGATATCATATCTCTCTTATCTATCTTTCCTCTCATTTAACTGGGATTTAATTTTTAACTAAGGCAAAATTTCAACTTTTTGGTAGAAATAAATACGATGGGTAGCATTGTAGTCAGATCATTTTTCAATTAATAAATCAAACAAGTGGTCATTATAGAAAAACAAATTAAAATTACCCTTTAAAACTGATCTCTCCGTATTCACGAATTCATTTAAAAAATTTTCAAAAATTTCAAAAAACAAAATTTCCATCTACAAAAATTTATTGAATTAACACAAATGGACTGATCTATGGAACTGTTTTGTTACAGTTCTAATATTTCACGTTGAATTTCCACGTAACTCAATTTGCTTTTATGAGATTTTAATAGTTTAGAATTAAGCAAAAGATGTTATTGTTACATATTAACTGCTTGAAATCAGGAGATTTGAACTATTGGTAGCTTAATCAATGAATGGATTGAATTAGCAGTTTGAAGATTGAAAGAGTAAATTATTCTTAATAAATGAAATGCAAATTGGATCGGTCAATTTAGTAGGTAAACTTCAACTAGCGATAATTTAAAATGTATGGAAGGGTATAAAATGATTGTATGCAAATGCTCTATCATCTGTTTAAGATAAACTTAGACAACAGCAAATTTTTCCAACAAATCAAAATTGACAAACGTCTAACTTCGTATTCAGCAGATGAATCAAAACTGGCGGACATCTTTCTGAGACTTCATTCCCGTAGTATGTTATAAATGTGTTTGCATTTTATAATTGATTTTATTATTTGGTACATTGGGAAGTCTCTGGAACTTGAAATCACTAAATTTAAATTGACGAAGCAAGAAAATGACTGATTAAAGCAGATAAATATGAATAATGGGTAAATTTTATATTAACATATCAATGGACAAATGTAGACAAATGGTATATGTTTTGTGAACGGATAAGAAACAGGCAGATAAATGGATCATCTTATCATTTTTCTTTTCTCTTAAAAAATTTGTCTGTATTTGTAATAAAAAAAAAAAAAAAAAACTGCATAATTTTAATTTATATTTCGTAATAAACTGATAGTTTATATTTGCTGAACTGATTTCAATAAACAATGCTGTAAAATTAACAATCAGTGTCTAAGTCTAATCAAATCTATCTGATAGTCATAGCTAATGTTTGGAAATGCTGAAGTTGGAAATTAAGATAAAATTATAGTAACGGAAAGAACAAAGGAGATTAATTAGCTTTCTGAGATTCTTATTAAAGTGTAATTAAATGACATTATCTGTTTGCCTGTCACAACATTCACAAATCCTGTTTGCAACATTGCAAGTGATTACAAATGTCATTCATTTCTTAACAGAACAGAATTTGAAGGATAATAAATATTATTTCTCATTTGCAAAAAGATTGATTGATCATATAAAATGTAAACATCCTCAGAATATATCAATTGTAATTGAAGGAAATTTCGTTATTGTTAAGTTTTCAATCATATAAAATTATTTCTTGTAATATCCTATGACAATCAACATCAAATACATTGTATTTTTTTACTACTGATAACAACATTGTATTTTTTCGCTACTGATAACGATATTCATTGTATTTTCTGCTACTAATAACGATTATTATTTAACAATATCGATAATTTATTAACGGATTTGAAATGAACGACATTTTCATCTTTGAACAATATCACTGGAATGGATTGGGTAGCCTGCCAAATCTTGTTTTCCTTTTCAAAGAATGTCACAATCTGCAACAAACTCTTGTTTCGGTGTCCTTCAATCATAGTTTAATTTCCTAGTTTTAGAATTAAAATTGGAAAGTCCTGTTTTAGAATGAATTACAAAGAAATCATAACATATCTCCACTTCTTTCTTTTCTTCACCTGCTCTTATCTTTCGCTATGATTATCACAATCATATCACAATCAACAAAATCATATAGTTTTTCAAACAAATACCATTATCGAATATGATTTGCAAGAAGCAAGTCTATTCAAAATTCTACCATCATTTATAACAAGAATATCTGTTAATTGTAACAGTTAGAACATTAAATAAATTAATTTATGAATTTCATCAAGAACTAGAAAATGACAGAAATTTCCTTTCAAAAATAAACATTTTAAATTTAATTTCAACACAGGTCCTCAACTTAGAATTAATTATATTTGCTTGTTTCAAGTTGAGGATATATATTACATATAAAGATATCAAAGGTGATACAATGATAGTTTATCACTTCAGTCATATAAACTGAAGAGTTTGATATTCGTTATTCATTAGAAGTCTTATATATATTTAAAATGGGAAATCATTTAAAAATACGACTAATGTTTTTAGATCATATGTTACTGAAATAAATTTGATACTTATTAGTACCATCATTTTAATTAGGTTGACGGTATCACAATTGATAAAACAAATCGCTCTTTTAGACAACAAATATTTTGTTCATATTTCTCGTAATTACTACAAATAATTTTAAATGGATGCGATATAAGGAACATCTTATTAATTTGCTAATAATTTTAGGCATAAAATATATCAAATTAGTATCTAATTAAGATATTACGGCCAGCGTCTTACACGTTTTATCTTGTCTACAGGAGGTAGCTCGTAACATCGCAATCGTCGTACCGTCATTTCATAAAAAATCCTGCAATGAAATATTTATCTCATTCCAGCAAACTATAATTTAAATATTTCAATTTTTCCGTGTTTTCGACATAAATGTGCTTCTAGTCAAATACGCATGCTTTGAATCATATAATTGTGATCTATAAATTGACTAACGATAAATTAGGAGAACGAATCATCTTGAAATTTGTGATAACATCGAATGAGACAACTGTATCGGTTTCTTCCTCAGCTTGCTCCTCACCTTCGAAATACTGTCCCGGTTTAATGATTGTCTGATAAAGCGGACTGGAATGATTGGCTAAGCCTTCAAACTCACAACATAGCACGTACAATCTGAATTTCAGATTTTATTTTGTTTCTTTTTGAACGACAATACAGTGAAAGTAATATAATTTCTTCAAGTTTTAATGAATCATACATCTTAACTCTTCAAATTACTCATATGCTATTGTAAAGCTAAATTATGTCTGGATCAAAAATGAAATATGATTTAATTTAAGGTTAAATCGGTTGAACAGGCAAAATTTAGGTGCATAACAAAAAATAAAAAACAAACGGTTCATGATTTCCGTGACCCTTTTCAAATCCTCCAACCCAACTATCATTTGATTCACACGATTTCCGTCGTGCGCGATCATCACAGTCCTATAAAATCATTAATTAATTTACTTTCTACAAAATTTGCAAAAAAGGACAAATAAATTAAACAAAAATTAATTTACTAGTCCTTCGTTCCAAATTTTGAAAAAAATATAGAAATAAACTTCTCCTCTCCAGTGCTAAGAAAATAAACTTGTTGAATAATTTCAAGTTTTATCAAAAAATTTCACAACTTTTAAAAATGAATAAAATCGTCATGTTTCTTTCAACAGATTGCAAATTTATTTTACCAAAATTTTTATTAATAGAAGGATAGCTAAATAGATTAGTATAAAGCAGAATAAGAAAATTTTCTTGAAATTAAATAATCAAATGAAAATTGAAATTAAATGAAATAAAGGAATTAAACGGACCGCATATCGACGTTCAAAACACGATGGACGAGAACAATGCAAAAGTGGTTGAGCATTTGGATAAACTTCAATTCCAAATGGTATTTTGTTCTCGCCGCAGTAATCGCCTTTACATAAAACAATCCGAATAAGCAGTGAAATTATTGTGAAAATCTAAAAAACAAGATTCATTGGAAAGGTTTAAATATATTTTTTTAAAAATATGGTTTGAAATATGCTAAAACTTCTTTATAAATTCGCTTAAAGTGATGATAACGCATTCAAAAATATTCACTACCGCAATGGAACAAGGAGGAATTCGTAAGAAATAAGAAAAAATAAATAAATAGACTAGATGGATTAGAAGATTTGTGTTTCTGTTTCTACAATTGGCAATGTCCAAGGATCCAGAGATTATGGAAAGAATCTAAGAGGTAAATAGGGGTGTCCCAAATTTAAGGGATAAGTAATAATAATCTGACATCTTTTATAAGGACAAATTTATTCCTTTGGAAAATACTATAATATCATTTTAACTATCATAGTATTTTTTTTTTTTTTCGAAATATCAATTCGAAAGAAAATCCGTAAGAGAAAAAAAAAATTAATGAAACACGGGAAAATTAAGCAAACTAGCTCACCATAACGAACGCTGCATGATAAAATTGTTTTGCTACAAATTATTCGTTACACGCTGCGTGCAAATTCTGCATATTTCTTTCATGATAACATGCAAAGCAAAATGATCAAATCTGATCACAAACAAATTTTTTACAGTCATCCAGAACCATTGTAATGTTCTCTCTATTCGTCTTCAGAGTTTCAATCCGGATGGCTTTAAATATTGTAAGCATGAAATAAGTTATACCGGAATGCAAACAGATCAATTTATACGATCATCTGAAATGTTGAATTAGCATCATAATTAAATGAACAGAAACCAAATGTTACGCACAACAGTAAATGAAAATTTTATTTTGTTTTTACATATATCACAGCCATATGATCATTGATCAATGCTTCATATTTCTTTTTCCTCTTTTCTTTTTTTTTTTTTTTAAACAACAGAAACCTTTTGCGATTCGTTCTGTTTCGTTTCTTCATTTTTACTTATTTCATTGCACTAAACGCATTATTGAGCATTAACAATGAATAGATTTACATGAATATACGAATGACGCATGATAGAAAGAGTTAGACTAAGTTAAATCATAAAAAAAAGCTTAAAAATGTATCTAAACAAGTTTTTTGAAATATTAGATATCATTATTAAGATCGAAAATAAATGCCTACATGCAAGCTACTTCTAGATGTTACTAGTCGAAATCAAATTTCATTTCTTTCAAATTATTACATACATTTATTTAAAAGCTTTAGAATCAGACTTTAAGATCAAAAGTCATTAAATTAAAGAATGAAAAAATAAGCGAAATATGATGCAAAGAACCATTTAATCATTGTTATGAATATAAAGCAAAAAGTATTGTGAAAATTAAATTCAAACATGCAATATTTTTCTTTGAAAATTAAAAATTTATAATAAATATGGAAAATTCAATTTTTCACAAAGAGACGAAAAGCAATAAGAATAAAATTAATTGAAACAAAAATTGATATCAAATTTGTATTAGAAAAATTTTAATCAAACGATTACCTTGTTTACGTGAAATACAATTTTGACGGGACAAAAAAGAAAGTGTCAACAACACTGATAATTTGATGATAATACAGCGATGCAGGAAATGTTGACATTTTTTGGCAGATGGAAGTAATTTTGAAATTGCATGACATTCAAGCAAACAAGCCGTTGAAATGGTAATCAATGTCAACTGTGAATGAAATAAGATTGAAACGCTGAAACGAAACGGGAATTGAACAATTGTCGACTACCACACTACTAATCATACATTTAGAAACACACACACACATATATACACAACATACACACACACACACACACACATATATATATATATACAAACACATACAAATACACCTTCACTGTACGAGAACAATTATTTCAGAAAGTTGTGAAATGGTTTATGGTTTGAATTAGCACACGGTTGAATTAATTCTCCAATTAAATCTTTATATAATTAGAGAATTATCTCAATAATAATAAATGAGAATCAAGATATAACATAATTTCAAACACCAAGTGATAATTGTTGATTAAATGTTTATTGCTAATGGCTGTTTCATTTTGAAATCTAAGCTTAGCTTCAAAAAATTTCTAAATTCTCAACAATAATTTGATATGATAATAGGATTTCGTTAAATTATCATTTTTCATTAATGCGTACAGCATTTTTTCGCTATGCTAAATAGAGAAACGAATTATTATAGCTGTTGAAATTATATATTTCAATTAGTCGATGTTTTTTCGTTTTTTTTTTTCTTTTTTTTTTAAATGTATTATTGTCAAATTCGATACAAGTGATTTATATTGAAAAAATTGTGACAGAATCTTGCATCGGTGATTTGTTTGCATATATGCTTTTGGCATTTAAATTTAATTTAGAAATTTTGTTACTGCTGTCTTTTTGCATTTCTTTTTCATAATTATTCGAACAGAAGTAATAAAGCATGGATGCTTAATCAAAGAGAAAAAGCGAAGGTGATGATGAGAAAATGTCTGGAAAAACGGGAAAACACGGGGGAAAAGTGAGGAAGCCATGATAAGCGTCTTTTCTTATAAAATGATGGATTTGTTGACGATTATTATCGCTGTAAACAACGGTCACAATCGCATTTTTAAATCCCAATGGCATCATAATGACGATGGATGAAAACATATCATTAGCTGCTGCAACGGTCATTATTATGCTTTATCACGGTGTGATCATTCAATGTCCTCCTCATAAATCATTTTCGAAACTTCCATTTCGTTCTGTCATTTTATCTGCACGGTTCAAAAATAAAAAGGAAAACTTTCATTATTATAAAAGTTGAACTGTTGAAAATCATCAGACAATTTTGGTTCTTCAAAATTAAATCTCAAAACATGAAGTTTGGATTCACATTAAATGTTTCGCTGAAAAAACGTTTAAAATATTGTTTTCTGCAAAAAAATTTGATCTATGATCGAAATATGAGAAAAAAAAAACTCTTCATTGCGAAGAAGTGCTTATTTTTCTGATTTTTTAAGAGGATGAAAAAAGCCTTAAATATTTCGAAATGTAGAGAAGAACTCATAAATCTTTTCATGTCTTTTTCAGTAATTTGAAAATAATGAAATCAAATTTTCTCCTATTTCTGCTTTCCCCATGAACTTATAAATCTTTTTACTCGATTGGGATAAAGTTGGCATTAATTATAAGAAGGCATCGAATTGCTTTCTTTTCTATTCTACGAAATCTGATACTGACAATTTTGCAATCAAAGAGCATTGCATATTTTGTTTGAATCGTCAATATCTGTGAAAACTTTGTTGTCTTTAAAAATTTTGTCATATTTACTTAATTTAATTTAATAATAATAATTGAAAAAAAATCAATAACTTGGATTTGGTTCTTTAAAAGAAATTCTTCATTGATATAATTGATTCCAGTATCATATTTAATAGCGAAAATATGAGAATTATTTGTTCCAGACGTTGCAAATTCAATAAATTTCTCCATTAATCATTACTTGCCAATTTTATTCGATTTATTTCATCGTATCATCTCAACTAGAATTCATTTAAATACTATGTAAGAATTCTATTGTCGATAAACATTAATCATTTGTTATCTTTTTTTTTTGGAACCAACTCACATTTGGATGTAGAGCGATCTGCTAAATTAACCACTATTTCTCCTCTATCTTATTATGTGAGCGAAAAAAAAAATGTCACAAATCGCTCAAACTTTATTTAATTTTATAAATTAAGCGAAAATTTTCAAATTAAATTATTTTCAGATCAACTTTCAAATTATAAATTAAACATTTGGACACTTATTTTCCCTTCGTCTTTCCCTCAAAAATAATAAATAACACTGTCATCAATAACAACTGAAAATTTTGATCTGTTTTCAATTTATTAACATTAAACTATCGTAGCAGTTGTCAAATCATTTCAAAAAATGTCATGCTGCTATATTTTTAAATAATTTAAAAAAATCGATTTTTGGCGAAATCCACATGACAAATGCTGTAACAAATTTTTCGAAAACACAACAGCATTTTCTTATTAAGCCATCTAAGTTTTGGGGAATGGAAAAGAGTTCCAAATTTTTGTCAAAAACTACCGCAATTTTAAATTGAGAGTAAAAATTCAATACCTTTAAATTTCAATTGTTTTCTGCTTAACTATTTATGTCGAATAAATGAATTTAAATAGTTTTTTATAAAAAGTTTTGGGAATAATTCATAAACGCAATATAATTTAATTAATTCCTATTGATCTAAACCAATGAAGTTATACAAATGAGAAAAGGAGAAATTGACTTCGATAGGAGCAATATTTGCTGATAATAAATTATTATTGCTGCGAATTTAAATCATCGAATAGAAAAGTTCATTTCAATTCACTGAAAATGCAACACCATAAAATCCAGAAGTTTTTTCGCAGGAGCTAATTAAATTATATTGTTTTAATCTTATAAAAACAAAAAAGAAGGATCCACTTCTGCAAGCCATGAAAAGCATCAATAAGAAAATTTTGATTATATCTCTTAACCTTCGTCCTTTTTCATTTCCATCGCCCAAGCGCTACTCAAAACTTCATTTGCTTCTCTGATAAATAGCCAAACGTAACGCATTACTTGATCGTCCAAGTTTGTTTTTGTTTTCCTCACTTTCTTTTCTTTTGCATATCACATTTGTTTTCCTTAATTTTCAGTTTCATCTTTTCTTTGTTTTCTTAATTATCTCCTGCTACATTTCATTTGTCTTTTCCCTGATTATTCTTTCAAATGTGGTCACTTTTATTTAGTTGAATCGAATTTATCATAATTCTACATTACTTTTATTTTATTGCACTATTACTGCAAATTTTCTATTAATCCGCCATCATCGATATCACTTTGATGATGCAAAAAAAGAAAAAGGTATTTGTCATGGTATCATTAGCACTAGCAATCTATCAGTTTCAGTTTGAATGACAGCGAAGTATAATCTAGAAATTGTGACCTTATTGGAACAAACAATAATCCAAGCATACCGGATGAATTATTTTAAGGTCAGGTGGACGAGACGACATATGGTGACAGACGTTGAAGGGTTTGGGTGTGGCAATGAAGGGGTGGGTGCATGAAAATGAATGGATGGATGAAATGGGACGATTGGAAATAATTGGACTTACTTAGTCAGTAAAAGACTTTGATAAGCCATTCCTCATGGCAGGGCCAAATGGTCAGTGAGCCCTAAATCATATGTTGTTTATTAATTTTTAAGATCAAATGGATCAAAAGAGGAGCGCCTTTTTAACGAATGTAAATTCTGCTATTATTATTATTATTATTATTATTATTATTATTATTATTATTATTATTATCATTATCATCACTAACATTTTCCTTATCAATGGATGATAACCATCACTCAGGATGCCATATACCGCTTTCACATGATTCTCAAAGAACTGATAATTTGGTTGATTTTGCTCAATATATCATTTATACCACCGTATTACCACTTGTTTGTACGGCTGGTGTATTTGCTGCCACCATATGTGTTATCATATTTACTCGTCCACAAATGCGTTCATCATTGAACATTTATCTAGCTGGCTTATCATTTTTTGATTTAATCCTGCTGCTTGTATCACTTCTTATCTATCCTCCTATGCAGATCTGCTTGCAAAATAATGTAAGTCCCTTTTTCTTTTTCAATTGGCTTTTTTCTTATCAAGCATTAAAATGCCTATTTGGAAAAAAAAAGATTTCAGAAAAGCAGATAGAATATGCCATAAAAAAACTTCATGCTATCAACAAATAGCACACAAATAATGCTTGAAAGCATTCAGGTTGATTTAATTTTTACAGTAAATGAAGCAACAGCTTCATTTCGCATCAGTTTGCATGACTTAATAATGAGTACAGTGTGTGTTGCTAATTTCCATCAAACTTTTCTTTATTGTATTCATTCGATGATGAATATTCATCCTTTTTAACGAACTATATTATTTATTACACTTGAAAGATGAAAACATGGTGTGCTAAGCTTCTTCATTGTCGCATAGTGGATTGTTGGTATAAGGCCTGATGCAGAACTTAACTCGATTTGCCATAAAGCTTGCATGATTGTTACTCATTCAAAATTGAAATCTTTGTATATAGTTGGAAAAAAAAGACATTTCCTCTTGAAGTTAATTTTGAAAGCAAATTTTGCACAAACATCTGGTTATTCTAAAATCCGAAATATCAATTTTCACCATCATTAAGAATCATCTGATATTGATACGACTGTTATCTGTTTTCGACCGAAAATAAGATTTATTGTGCAAAGTGAATAAAGCTATCTTGAATAGGACACTTGAAATAAAACTACTACCGGATGTCATAAAATTTTCATGAAATTCAATTAAGTAACTTATCTGCCTTTTTCTCCTTTTTCTTTTTTTTTTTTTTAATAATTTTTAACAAATCATTAACTATTCGATTTATAGTTTTGACTAGCATTATCATTACTTCAAACTGTCGATACAGAAACAATCAATGTTATTGCAAGAAAATCTTTATTGAAATGCAATAAAGATTTTCGTTTGTTGTAGAAGCATTTGAAGATTAGCAAACTATTTTAAACTTTTACTTAGAATTTGAAAAAAAAAATACTGTAATGTGAATCAATTTCTGAAGAAAAAAAATTCTTTCTTCTGAAAATTATTTCCTCGAAAGTACATTCAGTATTCTTGGTCTGCTTGCAGTTCTGCTATTTATTTATTGGCTATTCCTTTTCAATAATGCTTAATGAGTTTATTGGAACGTTTCGAGATGCCTCAATAATCCATTTCTTTTTTCGAGCAATTTTCAAATTTTCAATTCATCATAAAATTATAATCATTATTTTAATTAATAAAATATAGTATGAAAGCCATATTTATCAGTATTGCTGTTATCAGTATTACATTTTAATATAATTTAATAATTCTTGTAATTTCATTCCGTCTAATTACAAAGTAGCATAAAAAGTATTCTAGTTTATTAATTATTAATTATTCTTCTTGACATAAATAAAATATAGTATATAAGCTATATTCCTGACATGGGGAAGAAAAATGGATGAAAAAGAGAGATCCATCTATTTATCTTAATTAACATATATATATAATATATATAGAAAGATATAATATATATATATATATATAATATAAATACAGAATATATATTATTGTGTATCAAATTAGCTATTTTTTATAGAAAGGGAATCGCACTATTTTCGATTCATTCACATCATTCGTCTATCCGATAGAAAATCTTAAATGTGGATGACTAATTAAATCACTAATTGTAAATTAAACCATCAATTAAATAAATTGCTTATAAATGCTAGATGCAAATGTATCAATATGAAAAAGAAAAAAAAAGATTTAACATTAAATGGATTGTAAAAAAAGAATTCTCACTAAATAAGTTTAAATATGAAAGAGACTGCCAAGAAGCTTTGATAATATAATATTCGACAAAGTCAAAAAAAGTTGCGATTGCCAGCTTCTTAATCAAATCAAATGAAATATATTATTCAATTTATCATTTTATGTTGGCAAAGACTGTAACAAATTTTCAAAACTTATACTAACAAGTTATTTGTTTAAGTTATGAAGTACAAATGCAATATTGCTTTTTTTTTTTCTTACTTTATAATTCACTGTAAGAATTTCTTCTTTGCACAAAAGAATTTGCTGCAGAAAATAAAGTAAAAAATTTCCAAAGCAAATAAGAAGGAAGTTTTTTTTTTTAGAAGAAACTTTATTATTTTGGTGACAATACACGTAGCAATTTGCATAGCAGGGTTAAATCTACCTATTAGATAATTTAACAATTTGTTATTTTATTGCTTTTGGCTTTATTACTTTCTGATATGATCAGCAATGCTGTTTATAAAATCTACTTGAAAAAAAAAAGAATAGCTAGGACATTAATCATATTGACTAAATGATCGAGGAACCAGTTTTCCAAAATAACTTCGATAACTAATACTACAACATTTTCACATTTCAGCCAAAAATAATAGTGAGAAATTAGCGTGAAAAGTGGTTTCCGAATAATATCTTGGACTTATTTCATCTTATATCACTGAGAAGACAATTTTAAAAAAGTACGGATTAGTGATTGTGGCTGAGTATTTTATTAATGTTCTCGGAGAAAATATTTTCGAAATAAAACGAGAAATAGGAGGTTAATGGAGATTAGTAGTTAGGATATGAATAAATTTTGATAGTAGAAAATCAATAAAAGTGAAAACTTCATCACGCACTTTTTAAAGTTTGATAAAAACCGAAATCATTCTGAAATTTTGATCTATTGACTTGAGGCAAATAAACATAATTATCATTAATTGATGAGAAAATGTTATTGTGTTGGAAGTATGTTGCATGATCATAGTTCAATAAAGTTTTTATAAAAAGGGATCACGGCTAATTCTTTTTTTATATTTTACTAGAAATTTTCATAGCTTCTTGAACATTTATCAAAAAGCTTCAATAATTATCAAATTTCTAAGAAGCATAAGGGAAATTAAGGAAAATTTCTAATAATCATAATATGAAGAATCGTGATTTCTCGCTGAAAATTTTTTGCATAAAATTTGAAACTAATATTTTTGAATTTTACAATTTATTTGAGCACTAATTATTTTCTTATCTGAATAGCAAAATAATCCATCCATCTTATCACTGTCATTTGTTGCCGTTATTCCATCAATCAGTCAAGATTAATATTTTATATTTAGGCATGTATGTCTTGATTGAAGTAAGTCTTTTTTAGTTAAGCTTAACAATAGCTATGTAATTACGCTAACAGCATATGTAAAATCGCATTAAGAATTTACCAAAGCTGAGATTAATGCATTATACAAATTGGTATTTATGATCAAAATCTGAAATACAATTTTCTCAGCTTTACTGATAAACAATCGATGGGCATGTATGATTTTTTTTTTTTGAAATATTTTAAATTTAAATAAATTTAACCGACAAAATTCTGAATTCTAGCAACAAGGTGCAGTATGTGAATTCTTTTGGAAAACAACACTTGTCAGTTATCCAATATCACTTGCAGCACAAACTTCATCAGTATGGACCTGTGTAGCTATTACTGTTGATCGGTAAATTTTGTAAACATATTCATTAATTGTTTTTAATTATTTTATTTGCAATAATAAATGACAATTTTGTATATTTGAATATAGAATAATTGGAAAATTTTCAATTATTGGTATTTTTTTCTACGAAAACCGTTATTAGTAATATTAAACATTTTTCACTTAAAGGTAAGAATTTCAAAATCGGTAATTTAATCCAAATGCTGAGAATTAATTATATGCGAAAAACTAAGAAAATTTTCCATTATGAATTTCCTAATGAGTGCAGTTAAATTATGCAATTCGAAAAATTAGCGCAAAATGTGAGAAAAGTAATAGCAACTTACAGGTTTTTAGCAGTAAAATATCCATTACAAACTCGAGTATGGTGTTCTACATCACGTGCTAAATTGGTTTTATCAGTAATAGCAACGGTATCATTCGTTTACAAATTACCATCATTGTTCGAATTGACTCTGGATGAGTGTGGCCGTTTGTCACCAACACCATTACGTACCAACGGTCTTTATATCGTTCTATATAATACCTATGGTTATTTGTTACTACTGATTATCATTCCCTGGACAACCATGATTGTCCTAAATGTTATTGTTATCCGATCGGTGCAACAAGCTTACCGCATTCGTCGCTCTCTGATAAGTCATACCGGAAATTTGGATGAAAAAGAACGGCATTGTACGGTTATGGCTTTTGTTATGATTTTGACATTTATTGCTTGTAATTTAATGGCTGGTATTAATCAGATCATCGAAGCATTCTTTGCCGAATATTCTCAATTCTTTCGCTTACGTTTACCTATTGCAAATTTATTGGTATGCGTTAACAGGTTTGCTTTCTTCTTCTGCATTAGCATATTTTAGCACCTGAGAATAAATTCAAATTGATCATATTTTAATTGGTATCCTAAAGATGACTACTTGATCAATCCTTCTTCTTAATTAGCTTTTTTGGATAAAAAATTGAAAATAATTAAAATAAATGTTCTTTAATACACAGTCTCTTTACTCAATTGATATTTTAAAAAAAAAAAAAAAAAAAGAAAAGGAAAAAAATCGCAATATTCTTCTTAATTTCAGTGCTTCAAATATTTTAATTTATTCAATATTTGGTCGTAAATTTCGACGGATTTGTGCAACACTTTTGTGTCCATGTATTATTAACCGTAATTACAAACGGATGAAAGCACTTGAACTCAATGAATTAACAAATCATTTATGGAATAAGCTTTCGAAACAAGCCGGACAGGTTACTTTTTTGACGATTATAATGACTGCTAATAATTATACAATATTTTCAGAAATGATGGCAGGCATTGATCATATTTTAATATCTTTCATCGAAATTAACAATTATTTCAGAAAATGAAGCATAGAATCCAATAACACTACTTTAATAAAATCCAATAATACTATTTCATTAAAAGCCAATAATAATATTTTAATAACATACAAATTCAAATTTTGAATGATGAATGAAATTATACATGCAGTTTTAAAACCGTTTTCTTAATATTCAGTGAAATAGTTCATAACTCTATAATTGATCCTATCGATAAGGATTTTCAAAGTGAAACAAATCAAATTAATTGAGCTTAATTTTTAGTATAATTTCACTTCGATAGCTAAATTTATAAAGGCAAATTAGTGAAAATAGATTTGTGGCTGTGAGGTAAATTTGAAATATCAAAAAGTACATCAATACGATTGAAAGAAAATTCAATTGAAAGTTTATTTCACATATTTCAATCTTTTTCTCAGAGTTAAATTTAGGAAAACGGAAGCCAATATCTTTATCATCATTTCTAAGTCAAAATAAGTCATATAGTAAATTTAGAAAAAAAATCAATAGATCGAGTCACCATTGATTACTGCATAGAGGTAGTGTTTCATTAAAACAAATAATTTTGTTTTAGTAAGTATACCTTTTAAATACACCAATTATCACAGATCAGTGTAAAAAGCTGCACTGATTGTCATATCAATCAAATAAAATAATATTTAAAAAGAATCAAACAATTTTCAAAGAAAGTTTTCTTTTTTAAATGTAACAGGATATATTTGAAAATTAAATTTACATTTTTGTTGATCTTTGATGTATGCCAGTGCTTCGTCACAGGAATCTTTCGTTGCACAAAAGAATCAACGTTCAATTTCAAAAGCCGCAGGAAGCTACCCGGAAGAAGAAACTGCTCGACCTACAAGCATTACGGAAACTTTGGTTGAAAATATTACTCTTGTGAAAAGTTCACCACAATGATTGAAGTGCCTCAGGCATGGGAAGTTCACACTTTGTTTTATAAAAGAATGAATATAATGATTTCCGTTCGGTATAATCCATTTGATAGTATTTTTTATTACTATCGTCATTATTATTATCATTATTATTATTATTATTATTATTATTATTATTATTATTATTATTATTATTATTATTAT
>JAOVVO010000996.1:0-22402 GCA_028564675.1 Onchocerca lupi | reverse complement strand
ATAATTTTTTTTTCCATTCCTTTTCCAATCAAAAAAAAAAAAAAAAAAAATGTAATAAAAATATATAATAAGGACTTTAAATCAATGAAAACAACAAATTTATTCTGAAATGAATGAAAGGAATTTTATGACGGTAAATCCCTTTAAAATTTTTCCTTCAAAATAGAATAAAGATCAGAGAGAAAGTTTTCATTTAAATTCGATAAAAAGTGCACAGTGATGTATTGCTGATCGTGACGACGACAAGACACATTTCCCGTGAAAAAGACATTTATAACTGAAACAAATGTAAACCGACTGGTTGGAATGGATGACTGGTTATTAGATAGATGGCAACATGAGAGAAAATTTAAACAGCCTTATTCAGCAACTTTTCCTCAGACATACGAGATGATTCATCTCATAGCAAACTTTGCTTAATTCAAACATTCATTATTTTCCAAATATCTTTTACTTTTTGTTTTTATAAAACTATCACGATTTTCCTACCATTAATTAGCAATCAAGTTAGGAAAAAACAAATATATGTAGAAACAAAATTATCTAACAATTTTAGTAACTCAATTTTTACTACAACTTGCAACTTTTATTTTTCCATCGTATTGCTTTTTATTATATCAAAAATGTAGTACTACAGTATATATTAGCTTCTAAAACTAATGTATAACACACCATTTCGATATGTTAATTAGCAAGCAAAACTGCTGCTCGGAAGTAGATTCTCCTAATGTATGTCAACAAGTTGATGTTTAGACTGAAAAATAAAATTTTCCATTTTTTTTTTTCATTTATGACTAATATGTCATATATATCCACATCAATTTCCTGTGTATGATAATCCAGCCAATGAACTTAGACAGACTTCGCATAACTTAATTTCATCACCTTGTCGAATTTATATGAATGAGTGCGTTGAAGTTTCATATTTGCTAAATTAGTGAAAATATTTTTCATACCGTATAACGATAGTAGCACTTGTCATCTGTACCAATACAAATTTGCATTCGAGATGAAGTAGTAGAACTGAACAACTGAAGATACAAATTTCAAGTTTAAAGTTCCTTTTATTGTTCAATATAAATATTCCACAGGTGCATTTCTGGATTTCTTTATGCACCTGTCACAATGGCTATAACATTTAGGATAACGACAGAGCTGTCAGGATGTAATTTGTTACTCTATACTTCTCACTCCACCTCGTATCACTGAGAGTTCAAGCTTGGCAATCAAACATCAATGATTACGAAAAAACAAACAAACAAAACAAAATGAGTGAAAACGATGACGACATAAAAGTTTAGGTGGACGATGATAATTCCATGCGAGAGGATGGTGACATATATTGCCAAACAACATCCACCTCTGTATGTATTGGACAAAAAGGACATCTAGCACTTCATAGCATGCACGCAGCAGATGCAGTTGCAGGAGAATAGGCAGTAGTTAGGGACGAGGAATAGTGGGGGAATATAGACTGCGGGGGAAAGCAGGAGGATGCGGATTGCGGGAAAATAGATATTAAGTGGGGGGAGAGGAATAACGGGGATGCGGTTGCAGAATTAGCGACGAGGGATAGCGGCGAGATGCGATTGTGGAATCAGAGGTGAGGGATAGCGAGAGAACCGATAAATATGCGTTAAAAAGTAAAAAACTATCTAACCTGACAGTGAGTAAATGAATCACTTCCAGACATCATTGAAAACAAATGAGACAGGGAAGTGGATCCTGAAAGAATTTCTTGGAATTTTTATATGTGCCGGTCCATTTGAAAATTCACAATATTTGATATGCTATTTCAACTACGGATTTGTTTAAATAAGTCTATAAACTTATTAGATCGAATAGTGATCAAAAGCAGAAAAATTTGAAGAAAGGAATCACAGTTGAACAACCCAGCTATATGAAAGAAGAAAAAAATTAAAATAAATATCGTAATTTTGATTGGAATCTAGTTGAGAAATTTTAAATTTAAACCAGATTTGATGCAACTTTTTTTTAGTTGTATTCAGTTTAAATTCAGAATTCCAAAAATCTTTACTCATCTTAGTTTGATGGTAATTTGAACAACGATTCGAAGGTAGAAATGCTACGCTTTGGTCTGATGGATTCCCAAATAGGCGTTCAGCTACTTGTACTTTTTTCCTTGTTACAACACAATTTCAATTCTTATTACATCCTTTTTTTTATTTATGTCTTTTTCTCTTGATCAGTCGTCTTAAATTAAGGTGAAACAAAAACCATTTTGGAATGCTATGATGAAATCAAATTCTCGAGTTCAATCAATAAATCAATGGAAGAAGAGATTAGGTGAAAAAAATGCAATAAAAACAATTTCTAGAAATTCTATTTCATCAAATTATCATCAAATTTCAATTTTAATTCTTATTGTATCTTTTCTTTTTATTCATACCTTCTAGTAATTTGTTGCTTTTAAACTAAACTAAAATAAAAACAAAAAATTTGCTCGCTTTGGTTTAATGGATTCCTAAAATTTCTCGAAATTTTTCAAATATTTTAGAAGAAAAAAGAGTTATGAACCGAATTCTATGGCAAATTCAAATCTAAGTGCTATTTTCTAAAGTTTAGGCCTGGATAGAAGCCCATTCCTCATATAAGGCCAATGTCAATGAAATGAGTCCTTTCTGGGCCTTTTTCAAAAAATGGGCCAGGCTATTGAAAAGCTGACGTCAGTGACTGATTCCTGGAAAAGTATGACATCATCTGTCTGCCTTATAAGGAGGATAACATAGAAATATCTGAAATTCAATTAATTTCATTTTGCTTATCAACTGACACCCATTGAATGCTTCAATAATTTAAAAGTGACAGTTTGACATTGGAAACAGTTCGTTAATTTCCATTAAAAGCGGACGGGCAAAACAGATGGAATAATGGATTAATTCCTTTAAAGTACTACTCTAATACTTACTTAATTTGCGGAGAAAACTAGATGCAGATACGGCAAACATTGCTGCTGTTTTCCTTCAACAAATAGAAAATGGTGAAATTCTGAAAATCTCAACAAAATTAAGCTTTTGTTGTAAATAAACCTAAGAATTTAGCCAATTTGAATAGACATGAGCAAGCAACACAGGGGAAAAGACGAAAAACATAAGAAGTTAGTAGGCAGATATCAGAAGAATGAATTTCTGGAAAGACAAACCCTTTTTTCAAATTTATGAAGATATGCAAAGAATTTGATGTACTTTATCAAGATAAAAATTTCTCGTTTCGGTTCTAAAATTAGCCGAAATGAAATCTTTTAATAACGTTAAAAATGCAAGAAAATTCCGAAATTTTCCAGAAATATGCAAGGTCCCGAGACTAGGAATCAAAAGTCCAAGAAAATCTAGCTCCTCTTGACATTTTTATAATATAGAATGATCGCAATTCTACGATATAATAAAATATTCAAATTTAAGTTGAAGTATATTTTTGGCAAGTTGCCAACATTCAGTTAAATGTCCGATTTGTAATTCTTGGGTTTGATTTCGCCTAACAGTGATGTAGTTCTTTCGCAGTATGTTCGCATGCGTAAACAATAATTCTACAGGATTTGACTATTTTTAGCTGTTATAATTCCTTTCAAAGAAAGAAAAGAAAGAATCCTACTTAACTATTGCCCTAATTAATTTACCCATAGCTTGGGTAATTATCATGAAGTTTATTTACTTACCCGAAATATGACCACAAAGATGTCGGGGAAAGCTTAGAGATTTCTTCATCCGGAAGGCTAAAATCGCATCAATAATTAAAATTCATCGGCAACAAATAAAAGCGTGACAGCTCATTTTTCTCTAATTAATGATATTTTGACACTTGTGAAAAATTCAACAAGTTATAAGAGAGAATGTTGATTGTTATTGGTGGATTGATAATTTCACGTTTCTTATTGAATAATTAGCGTCATGAATTTTGCACTTCATAAAACAGGAAACAAATGACATGAATATGACCGAGACATAATCTTGAGTATATGGATCGATGTGAAGTATTGGATTATCGGCGTGAAGGATTAATTTTACGCCTAACGGGTCTTGTACTTCTCGCATTTACCGCAATATCGCAGCAGAGTTATTTTCATCTTCTTCTCTTCATAATTTCACTCTGCTTGAATGCAACATTTGTATTTCGCCGAATATTCGCACCAGCTACAGGTGTTATCAATTTGGCTATAGCTTGCTTAGCACTACATCTATTCATGCTACTTCTTGCACAGATTACTTACATACAAGGAAATATGAACATTACTTTCAAAAGGTTTCCTTTTTCTTTCTATTTTTAAAAAGTTAAAAAGGTTTTTCTCTCTACTTTTAAAAAGAAACTTAAAAGTTAATAAGAAGCTAATATTGTCTTTAATGACAAGTTTTTATGACTGCTGTAAATATTTATAAATTTTCAAATTGCTGTAAAAGAAACATTGATGTGATCAACTGAATGGAATTTTTTAGCTAATATTCGCATTTGCGAATAGTTTCTTTTTCTCCTTTTTAAATAGTTGGATTAAAATAACTAACTTGCTTCAATATTCTACAACTTGATTTTATTGAAAAAAAAAGAAAATCATTTGCAGGATCTTAGGGCTACCCTATTTCTTCTGTCCATCAGATGTTTACAGTGCATGTGAAGAACCTTCTTGGAATGTATATGTCGGAGTTGCTACGGAACTTTGTTTGGCAAGTCTCCTTTTTTGGACTAAAAGGTTTATGAATTATTTTGGTTCTGTTATTAAAGTACCAAAATTTGAGTTATTACGACTTATACTGTACAATTTTTGCATTTATGCAGAGAATAATTTTTAGATTTCGATTTGATCCAATTTTTCTATCGGTTTTTTAAATGATGTTGGCGTGAGGAACCTTTGGAAGATCTAAAAATATTTCAATTTTCAGCTTCGGGAAGTTGCAAGACAGTTATTTCTAGGATATTTTAAAGTGTTTATTTTCTACAGGATATCGTTTTTTTCGACGGAATATTATACCAGTGAAGTACAAACAGAATCGATTGGTATAAAGCAAATGTATCTTCTAACACCATTTTCAATAATTTCTTGGGCGCTTCTCTTTCCTTCATGGCTAAATTTTATATGGATTCTCGTTTCATGGTTCTTATTTTCATTGATTGGGGAAAGGCATCATCGACTGTTACGAGCACCCTTTATTTTAACATTTGCTTCAGTGAGTTTACTTCTCAGTATATCAATTATATTTCTCAAAATTCAGGTTTCAAATAGATCTTGATCTGTATTCTGACGAATACTAGAATTGCTATGGTTAGATATAATGGGAAACTAGATGTCAAACAGATTCCTATTTATGGGCCTCATTAAAATTAAAATATGTCGCAAAAAATATATCGTGATTTTAGTGAGAACTATAAGTGGAAATCTGTTTAACGTCCAATATTTCTTATTATGTTTAATCATTAGTTTTTACTGCATTAAATTCATAACTTTAAGAATTGCAGTGGCTTAAAAATTTTAGATCTTACTGTTACTTCAATACATTTCTGGTCTGACGAATTTTCAAGGAATTATGCTCGAAAAACTAGGATTACATTCTGGAGTGGGATCTGCTGCTTTCTATCCTTTATTAATTAAGGTATGTTAATTATGGAATTTTCAATGATATCGACGCCTTTCGATGACATGCAGTTTAAGTTCAGCGTTGTTACACTTTGGCATTGTTGTGGATACTATTAAATCTTTTATATACTCAAGGTGATGATCATGCGTCATGAAAAAAAGTAATATTTATAACTTGGTCATATTTCTAATTATTTTAGTGTGTAATGAATTAAAATCATGACTATCAACTGTCGTTATCTTCATTTCACAAAATTTCAAAATGTTTCAGGTATTGCTTTGTATACCATTTTACATGATACGTTATTTTGATGGGAGACACTCAAAAACATTTAGCACATTTGAAAATATAACGACAGCAAGAATTGCGGATGCATCTATGACATCAATGTCTATTACAACAACTTCTCTAGAAAGTGTTAGTCTTCTGCAATGGGTCACACCATATATCTGCTTTTTTACTTGTAATTTTTTTTTTTTTTACAGCGAAATAATTTTGCTTTTTCTATCAAGTTGAAAATTGCACATTTCCCCACTCACTTTACCATCTTCTTATGCCTTTTTACAGAAGGTCAAATATTTTTATTTAAAATTAAGTAAATTTCTACTGCTTTTTAGATTCCGACCAAACTTTTATTCTTTTTCTTTTTTTGATTAGTTCTTCCCCTTACTTTACAATTATTTTCTTACAGATTGTAGTTCTTGCGAATTCTAGGTATATTGTATGTTTGTTTATATTATATTTACATTCTAATACACGGTGATTGGCTAGCATTATCGAACAATGAATGGTTATCTCCTGCAGTTCAAGCATTGGTATCTGCCCTATGGTTACCATTCTGTTTCATGTTTCTACTGATTTTTGTTCATATTAAAAGGTCCATATTTTTCTGAAATAGTTCAATTTTTTCGCTTTTGTTTTCAAAGTTCATTAATGTGATAAAAGACAAGTTGTTCAATGCTATTCATTCATAAGAGACTTTAAAACTAAGGAAGTGTAGAGAATAAAGCCATCGTATCATTTCCTTTAAATCCAATTTTTTACTTTCAATGTTGAAATTGAAATATTCTTTGAATTTTTTACATCACTTAGTTTTGAATACAAAGATATTCTGGGAATGCAATTTTTTTTAACTTTAATTAAATTAGAAAGAAATGCTATTCAGACTCGGCACCGCAGTGGATATTCTATGGAGACCTACATGTCTGTTTGCTCGTATATTAGCGACGAGTTATGATATCTTGATAGCGATATCATTATGTTGTTTTGCCAACTATTATTTGTCGATCACTGGGATTGTTTTGCTAGTATTGTCACTGATAATCTTTATCTCTACCGGGCAGAGATGTAAGAATAGTTCACTTCAGTTTGGGATTCATTTCAGTATTGGGAATTTATCTGTCAAATTTAATATTTGTTTTGTTGAACCAAATGATTTCAGCTTATGCTTTAGGTTATGTTTTAAATTTATTCTAGGTGTGATGGCGTGTTTCATAACTGCGTTGTTATTGTCATTCCAATGGCTGATGTCTTTTATAACGTATTCCTTCTATTTACCCAACTATATATATTCACAAAATTGTACTTCCAACCATGGAATGATTATAGATCATAATATGGTTAAATGGTTTGGGTTCAGTTTAAATCAGGTTATTATTCAGTTGTTAATACATATGAATTTTGACACTGAATTATTATCTGTTGTTTTTTTTTTTTTTTCACTAATAGCATTTTTAGACCTGGCCATTCGTCATACTTTTACTAATAATTTCCATGCGAAGTGCATTTTCAACTGAACGATCCAAATGGCTGATCAAAATGCAAAGATCTGATGCTGAAGAAGTGAGCCCTGACTTCTTCCATTAATTCTACATTTTATTTGGAGAGAGCTCTTTCAATTGAAAAAACTGTTTAGATCCACTGCAAGAAACTTTATATTTGGAACTTCATTGTTTTTCTTTTATTATCTAACTTTCTATGCAGAAAATGTTTCAGGATGCAGTTTCTCTGTTGAAATTCCTTTCGAAAAATTGGATGTACAAGTTTGGTGTTGAGGTGAGTGAAGAACATTTAAATGAAATTTTCACTGTATTCCAAGAGGAAATTTGAAATTATCCATTTGTTGCTTGATTTCCTTTGAATTAATTATTTATTTGAATTACACAGAAAATTCAGCCTTTATTAGATTTTTTTCTAGTGTATTGTAAAGTTCAGGTTTGTTCGGTCTTAGGAATAGTATTGGCTTGCTATCATCATGATATGTTTGGGATATATTTCTTAATAGCGATTTCATTTTTACGGGTATGTAGAAGATGGCTGCAAAAATTGATATGGTCGTCTTATACCAACTTGACATCAATAATTTTGGTATTGGAATATCTATCCGCACTTAGTTTGCCTGATCAGGTTACTGTCATTAAATTTAATTTTAAATTGTTGTGGAATGCAATCAATGTTATAAATTGGTGTTTGATTATCTGTGAGATTTTTAATTGTGCAAAAAATTCGAATAAGTTTTCTTTTTTCAATCTTTTCATTGTTACAATCATTTTTGGAATGTGTGGAGTACCAAAATCAAAAGATTTTTTTGTTTTGCCCTTTACTGTCGAGAATTTTGTGGAAATTTCTTAGAACTTTGTTGAGGGAAGTTTTGTTGTATTCAGAGTTGGACGAAGATTGTAGAGGGGGTAAAATAAATACTTCATCAAACACAATTAGTAATATTACAGTCACTATCAACGTAAAATAAAATGAAATATAAAAAAAGGAGTTTGAGAGTGATGAGATTGAAAGTTTCGTGGTGTCGATTGAAGAAGATGATGAGGATGATCTTAGCAGACTGAATTATGGAATGTATATAATAGTTTAGAGCAGGAGTGGCATCAGGCATATTACAACGATCAAAAATTTTGATTCAGTGCAGGAAGTAATTTAAAATGTAATTAAACTAAATATATAATTAGCACAAGATTGTAAAAGTTGATACATTTCCGGAAATGAGTTTAAGATATATTTAGACTGAATTTGTAAGGCCGTAACAATTAATACATTGCCGGAAATGAGTATAGGACATGATTATGCAATTAATCTAGCGCAGAATTATGAAAATAATTACCGAAAGGAAATTTAAGATATAATTGATCAAATGTGAATTGTTTAAATGTTTAGAGAGCAAACATTTCGAATGTTTCGACATTTACTACAACATCATTTCCAACATTTATTGCTGATTATATCCTTCTTCTACTAATATGGAAACAGAAAGATGTTTTTAATAGAGAGGTTTTATTTAATTTCATTTTACAATTAGCAGCCGTGTGTTTATTTGTATTTGAATTAAATTAGTTATTGTGAAACTCTAATCTTCATTTCACTGTAACATACATTTAGAAAATTCGAATTTTTTGCGCAAAGTAATGAGTAAACGAACTGTATCAAAATGCAGAGCTCATATGATTCATAGATGGTAATGGAGTCTACCAGGTCGGAATACTGCAGAATTCATGTTTTAATAAAATTTATTCAGCAGTCTGGCTAAAAATCATGAATTAAAATGAAATGTTACATTCAGAAGGAACATCTTGAAAACGATAATACGCCATTATCAGAGAATGATTTCAGTCAACCAATTCCAGCCTTATATAATGATTTTATATCAATGAAAGGGTAAGTCTTTCAGCTTGAACTTCCAGATTTTGGTGTTTTGAGAACTGAAAGTTAGCAGTTTCTAAGATTTTTTTTTTTTTTTTTGAACTCCAAATATTAACTTGCACTCATTTTATTCAAGTTTTTTGTTTAGAAATCTTTTGGCATACATACATACGGCAGTTTTTCTGTATTCTCATTGGATTTCGATGTTAATTATCTTGATATGTAGTATTAGTAATGGTGCATTATCCAATTTTGGTTACATTGTCGCAGTGTTTTTGTTTATGTGGAAAGGATTTTCGCTTTACACCTGTAATTCATTCAAAAATATTCTTGCCTATTGGAATTGCCTCGTTTATTACAATATTTTTCTACTAATTGTCAAAATTTTATACTTGGTGCGCATAAAAATCAGTTTTCTTTTTTAATTTTAGTTTTGATTTGGATGAAAAATTTCAGGATTTTTCACTTTCCATTTTTTGAATCTAAATCAGTCTTTTCACTTGAATAGTCTGACCATAAACAAATGCAGTATTGGAATACTATTCCTTTTTATTTCGGAAATTTGAAATCTTTACTTTTTTTAAGGATGTATTTTGCAAATTTGGTTTTGCTCTTCCATGCTGTCTGGAACGAGTCTTTGGACTTTATTGTATTCCTAACGGATGTTCTGGCCATTATAAAAAAACATGTTTGATCTATGATGTTATCTGTTTTGTTGTTCTAATATATCAAATGCGTGTGTTCAATTCGTGGTACTTCCAGTTCGTCATTATGGATTATAGGGCGGATAGGATTCTTGGTTCAAGGTATATTCAAAAAATAAGGCTTTGAGAAATTTAGATTAGTCTTTTTCTTTTGTGTTCAACGAATTGCTTTTTGTGTTTTTCATTTCGTAACTTCATAGATGTTGATCAGTGTTTTGGCATTTTCATTTCTTTAGATCTTTGTAGTTCTGTCCGCTATTATTGTACTTTTTTACTCTGTAGAGGAGGTGAATTACTTCTGGAACTAAGAGAACGTGAGGCACTAAAGAATCATCGACGACTGCAAGACAATGTAAAATGGCTTCGGATGATGGTTGAGGAAGAGGATAAATATGCACCGATTTCTATAGGTTCTCCCCCTCAATCTCACGAAGAAATCAAGAGGTACTGTGGGACTTATGTTATTTCCAAAAAGATAACTGACAATATTGAGAAAATATATAAATATTTCATTCTTTATAGATCTGGATATTACCATCAAGTAAGTGAACGCTTCTTCCCTTTGCGAAATGCTGATATTAATTTTGAACAAGAACAAATGTTTTCTTTATTTTCTCGTGAATTTAAAGAAAACGTGCTTGAAAATAGTGACACTACCACAATGGTCGAAAAGACAGTCGAGGTAATGACTTTCAAAACAATTTTGCTTGAAATAGTGCGGTTTCAAAATATTAACATAATTCCTTAAATAAAATTAAATAGAAATTTTCTTCTTGAAAGAAATTGAAGCGGTAAGATCGTTTGGGCATGTTGCTCACAGCTACGTATTTCTTGTCAGGTCTTATGAAGATTTGTGCTTTATGATTATACAAACATTTGTCGTTTCCTTTTAAGTTTTTTTAGGTGAGATTCTTATTAAAAATGCAGTTATTTGTTAATAAAATCAGAAAATTAAGATTCGTGAAAATGATATAAATATTACAGGATTTATGCAGATTCACATATAAGCTGTGTTATTCTATGTTAAAGTTCCAGATGACCTATCCATAAAAAATATGCCAATTTTAGGTTCTTGATAGCGTTAGAGTAACAGTGATGCATATTTTCCAACTCCTGAACGATCCCGAATGGCTGTATCAAATTTCCAAAGGAGATGCTTTTGTGGCGCATGTTTTGGATAAGGACAAAAAACGTATTAAAGCAATCCTAAAAGATGTAATGCTTGTTATTTATCGGTTAAAGTTTCTTTTAGTGATGACTTACTATTGTTTGGAGATTTTAAGTTTACTGCTGATTCTATTGCTTTATTTTGATGCTTTTTGCAAATTTTTATGAGCTTCTTTAATGAATTTCTGATGTTCCTGATTCTTTTTTTTGTAGGCTCATGAGGAATTTTTTTAAATCTGATCGGTGAACTTTTCAGAATCCATTTTGGCAACAACAATTTTTTGTATACCTTTAAAAAATGTAACTTAGTTTTGCAGCGCTTAAGAATTGCTGATACGGAGGATAAGCTTCGAGAATTACATAGAGAACTGATTCTTCGGGAAGATTTCCAATCAGTAGCTTATTCAGAATTACTTTGGAATGAAGCACTCAATGAGTACCATGCTATACATCCTGCATTTAAATTCCTTTATTGGTTAGTTCAAATTTTTTTATTTTTCGTCCTTTTTACTTCATCTGCGTTGAAATGAAATATAATAAACAGTGAAAACAAATTTCCTATCTTGCGAAGTGATTAATAATAATCCGTTCCAGATAATTGTATATTTTTTTAAATTTTTTATATGAACATATGTATAAGTAGCTTTTGTGATATAATTTCGTACAAAACTTATGTTCTTCTATATCTACAACAATAGAATTCATTAACTGATATATCAAGTATTCAGGTACTTAAGACATTTGCTTATTGAATTATTTTATCTACTTCTCTCGTTTGCGTAGAAATGAATGTGGCTCAGATTTCTGCGTTTCAGTTTTTCGCATTCGATTATAGCCCAGTCGGAGCTTATTTGTTTCATATTAATGCTTATTGTACATTTATCCAAATCCTCTTTGATCACTTTTCCGCTGCCGTTAATGGTTTGTCTTTTTTCTAATTCCTTTTTACCTTATTTTCTTTCAACTTTCAATAATAATATAAAATGTTGTAGGATTATTTCTTGCAATATGATTCGATTCATTTTAAAATAATGTTTTTTTTTTTCAAAGTGATTTTATCTAAGGTGTTTTTCTGGGGAGTGCTTGCTATTCCTCGTCCATCGAAATCTTTTTGGTTGGTAACTGCTTTCTACATTCAATTTATCATTGTTTTTCGATTACTTTTTTGCAACGAGCTAGTTCTGACTCTGATCTATAGTGAAAAGGAAATTTCGGATAATAATCCTTTTAGTGTTCAAAGGTATGCTTATCTTTTTTTTCTCAAAAACTTTTTGGATGATTATACATAAAAGATGCAAGTATAAATATCCCTGGCATTATTGATTGCAGTATAATTTCGCCGATAATGAAAGTAATCTGCGAAAGTCTTGTACAATGTATGCTATGTAAGATGCATGAAGTTTCAAGAAATTTTTATTATGTGACATTTCGGAGATCACTCAAAACTCTATTTCATAAAATATGATTCATTGTTTTTCGTATTTCTGGATTTTTAGTACCGGCTTTTTCCAGAAGTTTTTCAAAAATACTGATTAATTGTAATTCTTGGCATCTAAGAAACTAATTCCTTCGATTATTAGATTGCTAGCAATGGATCCAAATATTAATGGTTCATGCTGGGATATAGCACTGCTTGCGATGGTTTTCTTTCATCGGTACAAATTGCTAAGGCTTGGTATGTACCGTGTTGATTTTCAAGTACGTGAACGGCACTTGAGTTTGAGTGATGATCTTGTGCAGGAGGAAGGCGATGAAAAAATGTTGGATGAGGTGCAGTTTCTAAATTTTTGTTTGCTTAACTAATATTTCGACCTCTCAAAGATTTCTAAAGTGATTTGTTTTAAATGGGAAATTCACTGATATTTAGATAAAATTTCAAAAATTCTTTAGTCAACATCATGCGAAAAATTTTGCGAGGCATTGCTGATGAAAAAAATTCCGTCATCTATGGATTGGTATCCATGGATGGTAGGATGTGATGTATTATGTTTGATTCTGATATCTTTCTTCTATTCGATATTGGGACACGGAGGTTCCGGAAATATGTTATTGGATGTGCAGGTGAATGCATAATAACTGCTAAGCAATGCTCTGTAGTGCAACTATTTTTTTTCTATTTCCTTCAATTTTTTTCATAATTTATTTTGATACTAGCCAAAAAAAATGGTGGATTTTCTAAAGATGAATTTCTGGGAGAAGAATCGTTGATAATGCCAAATATTAACAAAATGTGCTACATTAGAATATTTCAGCGGGTAACATCTAATTCAAGCGAAACTAAGAGAAAAGAGGATTTGTATTCATCAGAAATAGTTTTTGCATAATTCATTTTAATTCCTCTGCAGGTATCACGTTTACCAAGATGGTTCGCGTATACTTCAATTTTTGTATTTGTGATTATGATAATTGATCGATGGCTTTACTTATCGAAGCAAATCAAATTTCGTTTTTTTTACTATGTTTTCCTCGTTATTTTACTACATATGATCATATTTTTCTTCATCCCCTCTATCACAGGTTATTTTATAAATTTATTCGGAAGGAAATTTCATATATAGCCTCTGGGAGCTAATTTTTATTGTTAGCAAGTCCGATGTCAACATATATAATGATGAAAACGCAGGAACTTTTTGAAACATTTTACATCTGCAGAAGAGATAGAAACAAAATGTAATATAGTTCTGTTAGGGATAAGAAAAAATTCACTGTTCATGATTTGATTTGGCTTGATATATCCTATGTTATTTTTCTGATCATTTATTGTAAGTACAAGAAACTTCTGTAGGATTCAGAAATAAAATAATTTGGTGATTTAAAGTTAATATAATGGTTGGTCAAAATTCTTTCTAATTCTAAATTTTATTTGGAATTCGCACATTTGTTTACAGGATATATGATATCATGGAATTCAATTTTGATATATCTAATCAAAAGCGCTTATTTATTGATGAGTGCATGGCATATGCGAAATGGTTATCCATCTGTGATAAATCGCGATATATTGGGGAGTGGTTCTGGAATTTTTCGGCTAATCATATTGAAAATGTTCGATTTTTCAAACTTTTTGTAGGATTTAATGGGTTCCTTCTGTTACACTTCTAACTGGACTTAGGGAAATGATTAAAAGTTTTGGAAATAAGAGTGAAAACATAATATGTTCTATCATTTCTGATTGAATTTACTTCCAATATCTTTTTGCCATTTGAAAGCACAATACTGATTTAGTTATCTCAACATACCATTTCTCTTCGAGCTTCGAACAGCCATGGATTGGACATTTACATCTACTGCTCTAACAATGGCAGATTTCACGCGGATGGAAAATTACTACAACGAAATAGAGGCACAACACTGTTGGATATTATTCGATCACTGGTTGAACAATGTAATTTTTTTGCCAAAAAATGTTATACTGTCTGTAAGAAAATAATTTATGGAAAATATGAATTGGATTTTTTGAGATAGAAGCATTTTGAAGCTGAAATATTAATACTAATTTCAATAAGCTGTAATTTCGAAATTTATTTGCTCTGTAGATTGTTACAGCAGTCTTATTTTTTGAAAACCTAATTGTAGATATAATATATTATTTAAAGCATTGCGTTATTTTGATTCTTTTATCTATGTAATTTTTCATATATTTAGAAATTTCCGAGTTTTGAAAAATTCAAGTTTCAGTATTTCCCAACGCGAAAGGGTCGACCGACACCAACATCTGGAAAGTTCTTTAAGGGTGTTTTATCGATTATTGTATTGATAATAATTATTTTGGCACCTATATTGCTTTTTGCATTTCTAAACAGTTTTGGAACAAGAGCACCACCGAAATCCATTCATTTTGTGGCATCAATAGAGGGTTACCCGGTGAGATAATTCATGAAAACGTTTGGAAGATTTCGGGTTCAAAGAAATTAATTGGTACAGGAGTTCCCAAAACAAAAATTTAGATGCAAAGAGTTCCATAGAATCGTGCTAGAAGGTTTGACTATTTTTCATTGGCGAAATCACTTACTAGGGAAGATTTTTGTGGAAAGCTTCAAATTTGAAATTACTCTTCGGATTTTGGAAAATTAAAATTTGCGAAATGCAGGCACTCTATTCAACCGAAACAGTATTCAACGACGAAACAATGTCGCATTTATCCAAGCATAATATGCAAACGTTGGTTAATGAATTGACAAATCTAGAAGAAAGTGACATAAAACGCAATGCTCTGTCCTTCATCTCAGATTACACTTACAAAGATATCTTCTTGATTAATTTGACATTACATTCTCTTCGAAATTGGGATATTTCGTTGCCGGGAAAGAAACAGTTGATAAACGAATTACATTCTTCGAAGGTATCATCAATGGAAATCATTTATTAAATAAATGATTTAATAATTTTGCTGCAACAACACCATCTACAAAATGTGTCAGAATTCTATAATCTTATTTTCAGACAATGCGAATGGTCTTTGAAATGTCTTTACTCCGAACCGTTGACTCCAAACAGCGGTCACATAATTTTATCCTAACAACAGTGTTAACTTCAATGCAGTCAAAGATATTCCTGGATTTGATTAATGGCAACATAACCACTGCCAGGATGAGTTTCCCATTTGCTCAGTTCCTACTTGCTCCTCCTAACGGTTACTTATTACCAGTTAATGTTATTAATTTGGCCTTGAAACGAATTCATTCTGTGAGCACATGGCAATACCATGGTGATTATTGGAGTGTTACGTAAGTTTCTCATTTCTAAATTCCTGAGACTTCTAAATTTTTAAAAAAGAGTGGAAGATCAAAGACCGTTCGAAACATAGAGATTGATTCTGTTTAAATCCGTTACACTTAAATTTTATTTTAGATGGGACCAGAAATTCGTGATATTTGTTGATCGAGTAATTCCATCTTGGATAACCATCATTGTTGGTTCAGGTGGTATGATCGCGATGTACATTGCTGTTATACTGGTTGTTGGTCGTTTTGTTCGCGAAATTGTACGAACGCCAATACATAAAGCTGTGGTACTTTTCCAGCATAATTTCACGATAAACTTTTTTAATTAGAAACCCAAAAATTCCAAAAAGTCTGATTGATTTATAATTTAAAACCTTAAACTTAGGCTTGAATTTCGACTTTTGACTTAACTCAAGCTTGCTATTAAGATTAATTTTAGATTCAGCTTATGAAAGGCTGGAGCTAGTGAATTGAATACAGGTTTTTGTGACTCTTCTACTTTCAGCCTAATTTACAAGTTTTCTTACAGATTGAAAATATCCCGAACTGTGAGAATCTCTTACGTCTATTCCATGATATATATGTAGTTCGTGAAAAACGCAAGTTTTACTTGGAATCTCGTCTATATGGCAAACTTGTTTTTCTGATGCGATCACCAGAAACTCTTATACGCTGGTGTCGCTATCGTGTGAAAATTAAAAACGAATAAATTGAAATTTTTATTTTATTGGAAAATCTAAAATTTCCAAGTGAACTCTCATTGTCCATATTTCAGTACTGTAATTTCGAATAATCAATTGACGTAAACATAAGAGAAAATTTTTGTTTTTTCACTTTTTTATTTCTTACTTAATTTAAGCCTCTTTATTAGTGGTAAGTTATAATTAGCATGTAATGTAATATTCACGGACTTTCTAATTAAAACAGAAAGGAAGAAGAGGTAATGGGAATTATTCGAAAGTTCACAATGGAAAAGACATACTGTTTTTATTTTTCAACGTTTGGAACTCGACTGTGATATTCTTTCTGCTTATCCTGCATTTGCTTTGCTGAAGACCATATATCGCGGGAAGATACATAAAATAATTTATAAAAGGTAGTCTCTCTATCGATCTGTTAAAGAAAAAAAAAAATTCTCATATAGAAAATATTTCATTACCAGTGCCACTGTAATTGTACACCAGTAAAATAACATTTTTGTGACTTATTTTTATTCAATTAATGTTGATATAAGAATTCCCTTACTTTATTTTTCCCTTATTCACTCTATAATGAAATGTAAACAAACTGAAACTAAACCTATTTTTTCAACCTCAAAGTAACATTCAGATCTCTGATCGGAAAATCTGATATAGTTTAGAAATTACTGGAAAATCGTTTATTGATCATCAAAAATAATATATACTTGCACATATTTGGAGGAATAAAGTAAATACTAACGCTTTCGAACATCAGCAGGAGTTCCATTACTAAGACAACTACTTCAAAAGTATTTATGTCAAAAAAAAAAAGAGAAAAAGAAAAAGTAGAAACAAATAACAAAGAGCTTGAAGATTATCAAGCATATGACGCTGTTAGCCATTCGGTTTGGATCCTAATCAAGTTCTTTAATCTGAGTTTGTTACTAATTCTCGCTGCTAATGCGGATTTCGTAGATTCTCTTTCACTTCTTTTTTTATTTTTTCCAATCTACAGTTTTTTAATCTATTTATTATGCTACAGAAAAAAAAAAAAAGATTCCCCAAAAACAAAGCTCAAAAAGAGAAGTAATAAAATACAGAAATAAACAAACAATTGACTATCAGTCATATTGAGAATGGTGTATAAAGTTTATGGAAAGAGAATAAAAAGGAGAAGGTGTGAAGAAAAAAACTTGAAAATATTAGAAACAGTCAAATCACCGGTAATTAAAAGACCAGTAAAGTGAAGAATTCTACATATTCATCATTCAACATTGTAACTGTAATTACTAACGGTCGAATACTTCTTTTCACGTTATTTGGTCCACATTTTTTATTCGTTCGAACTGCACATAAATTAGTGTTTCAGTCTGGAACAGAAAACTATGAAGAGAAAAAGTATATTACGCGATAATCGACTTTAACCGATAAAAACAGGATGGAGTTATGGGGTGTTCCGGAATCGAACAGAGAATTCAGCTACAATAATATCAGGAATAATAAAAATTAAAGTGGATATAAATGTCATGTAGGAGGACTCTCTCGATTGTTTGAACCCTGAGAAAATATTTTACCATATTTTGGTCAAATTCAATAGTTTTGCTACCACAGTCCATCGCGTTCGTAAAATAAATGAACTTATATAATGATAAAAACTGTAAAGTGGTGTAATGGAAATATTCATTACCATACTTACTCCCTGAACTGTTTCATATTCTTGATTAATAAACTAAAAATTCTTTAGGCGAAATTTTACTAAAGTAAATCGTACCGGCAATTCAAGAAACTGCAAGTTCGTCCGACGACATCCACAAATTTTCAGATCCCACAAGTTTTTCTGCATTTTCTTGCCTTCATTTGACAATTCATTGGTGAAAATAGTCAATAAAAATTTACTCGGTCTGCAAAAAACTCTCTGTAAAGTTACTGAAATATTTCCGTCATTTCAAAAAGATTTGAGATTTGGAACAAGCAAACTGTAAAGTCTTTAACATAATCTTCTTAAACGTGCATTATTCATTTCACAAATTAAGAGGTTTTAAGCTAATATTTGAGCAAAATCATACTTAAAAATTTCTAGAACTTTCAGCATTTGCTCACACAAATTCAACGTATGCTGATTTGTTTCGAAACTGACATATGAAAAATCTGGCTCTGGTGTTACATGAATCGTAATGTAATGATCCTGAAAAATAATTTGCCATATTGACTGATTTTCAAACTAAACTCTGCAAATCTGAAAAACGATTTTATATATTCCAACTTGATACTTACTGAATGTGGAATCAATCCATTCAGGCTGTAACCACATGGACTAAATAATTCCTCATGGACGACGATATCAGGTGGCAGTATCGTGTTGATTGCTGACTTCTGTAAAAGTTCATTTCCTACTTTCAATATTTTATTAGTTTACTAGGTCTGAAAGTTATATAAAGTGAAAGAGTGAAAATAAATGATGCCACGAATGACAAGAAATGCTAATGGTCAAGTTTTATTTAGCCATTGTCGGAAATTGAACAGAATCAATAAAATCTCAAACTCCACAAAAAATCAAATTTGATGAAATCTAGCAATAACAATACCATTCTGCAGTCCTTCCCATCTTTGCTCACATTGGGACTGAATGTACTAAGAACATCTTCTGGTAAACCATTCATAAGTATTTCAAGTGTATGTTCCGGAAATGGAAAAACAGCCTGTGGAGTGACCATTGTGTAAAGAAACCAACGATCCTGTCTTTGTGGACCGATACAATAAGCAGATCCTCCTGAAGAAAAAAAAGCCAAGTTAAAATCTTGAAAACTAAAACAACATCAAATATTTCTTCACACCAAATAATAAGACGAAAGGGGAACCAATTAGTTACTTTAATGTTATACCTGTGAAATGTTCTTCAAGATAATCAACTTCAGTTTCAAACGAAGAATGTGGATAAGGTTGTTTCTCGGGATGCATAAAATTCTTTCTTGAGTAAAAAACGCTGACAACGTTATCCATGTTGCAGTATATCTTAGCAATATGTAGAATTCGTTCTATTGTGTGAAGTAATCGTGTTGTGCCACATGTTTTCAAAATGATACGAAAATCCGAGATAAACATACTGCTTTCGCTGTAAATTTAGACTTTTCTAATATAGTACTTCTTCGATAACTGCTTTTCTCAAAATTTATCAACAAGCAATAATGCCTTATGCGTGGAAATAGACCTGTCAACTGATTTCTGATTAATTTTTACAATTTTTGGTCTCTTAAAATTTTTACATAAATACTGAAAAAACCAGACAATTCTGAGCTTTAAAAATCAATGAGTCAGTTTTAAAGAAATGAGCATCTTCTATAGATTGCATTACTTAGTTAATATATTTTGCGCTAATACAAAATGAGAAATATATGTTTCAAAAACTTCTTACGGAATTCATTACCTCAAAACATAACTATCCATGCATTCATTGCTTTTAGAATGCAAAATACGGCACTGCGCGATATCTAGCATAGCAACCAATTCCGAATACGGTATATTTCTCAAGGACGTAGCTCCATTTTGATTTTTATCAAACCATATTTCCAGCAATTTTTCCGCGCCTATAAAAATGATTAGATTCCACAAGAAACCAGAGCAATTTTTCACAAACTCCATTCTGATTTTAAAATATTTTGATTTCCTATCGTTTTAAAAAATTACTGCATCAAGATTTTGAAATGATCACAAGCAAACGATTTCGGATCTCTGGAAAAAAAGGGGTTGTCATAGGAAGAGAGTATGAACTCCAAAATTTTGAACTTTAAAAATTTGTAATTCAGTAAGTTAGGTTTCCAGAATAGATTTTTTAGCCACAATGATTTTTTACTCAAATTTATTTTTTTGTCAAATGGTAATGCTATTTTAAAACAAAACCTTCACCTTCAAAAAAATAATCTTCAATAACACCGGATACATCTTCTGCAGCAAAAGTACCTTCATCAAGAGAACCATCCGATAAAGTAGAAGTTGACATGCTAAAAGTTTAAATTTAAAATCCACTAATGTAATGAAGCATAATTTACATCTCATTTTCATCTTTTCCGAATCAATAATAGAATATAATTTATTAAATGTAATTATAACAAATATATTTTATAAATCTAACTTTATTAGAGTGAGTTTTATCAGAAAATTGAAAAACCAAAATTTTAGTGAAAACTATTAATGAACATTCATAATTAAATAAGAAGGAAAATCTAGAAAAGAAAAACAAACCTTTAAAAATAATAGAATTTAACTGCTTCCTATTAGAAGTGAATGATAATAGGAACAGAAATGAGAAATTGAGGCCTACTAGGGAGGTCGACGATGGTGAATGATAATGATGATTTTACAAGGATTATTCATAAAACAGTTCTGAAAAAACAGTCAAATTAAGTCATCTAAAACATAACCAGAATAATGAAAATAATATTACATAAAACAATATCATGAAACATATATTTACTTTACAAATATTAATTAAAGAACGATAAATAGACTCATTTCGTATCTTATCTGCCATCTAATTTTCAGCAGATTGGAATTGGGCAAGAATGCCAATCTAGAACAGAACAACAGGTCCAACATATCACCTCTATTCTGTAAAATTTCGAAAATGAATTGGAAAAGAATAAAGAAAATATGTAACACTAGCTTCGTGACCTTGCAAGACTTGATCAAGCGGAATACTATAATAACAAAGGAGTAATTAAACTGATGACACATAGAACTGCTTAAATTTCCTCTGTAATATTTATTCTTCTATAATTTTATTATGAAAAATCAAACATATTTTCCCACAAAAACTGACATTTTTAAATTTAAACTTTATATATGAATATAAGTAGTTCAGAAAAAGAATTCATAGTACTTCACTGCAAACAATCTTTGGCATTTTAAATAAGCTAACATTAGGTTTATGATCATAAATGCTTCATACAAATTCTTTCCAACTTCTAAGTACCTCATTATTGTTCTATCCAAGATATTTATACAAAAATCATTTTTTGTTTCAAATTACTCAAAAGCATTTACTTAGTGGCCGAGAATATTAACTTCAAGCTTCGAGAACAATTTCGCATTTCGTTACTATTCCAACTGCTTCTCTCTTACCGAGTTAAATATGTTTGGTTTTGCTTTTTTAAGGATAAGTAACTGTAAAATGAAGTTGAAATAGATAAGTAAGTTAGAACTCGGACTGCTAAATCTTCATAAACCCAATAATTCAAAAGATGTTAATAATAGGAATGATACAAAGAGAATGAGATAAATCCAAGCAAAAATTATATATGAGTAAAAAATTTTTTATTTTTTTATGAATCTAAAGCGAAATACTCGATAATGTGCACTCCGCCTATTTTCTTAATTTGATACCAGCCATTCAGTCCCAGTGAATAGCTATACCTCTAATGCAGTTTCACATCATTGTCTAACTTCTAAAAATCTTAGTCATCCTAGTGAAAAGCTTTATGCAAATTTTCATGGAGTCTGAAAACAAGGATTGGAATTTTTCGTTCCTATAGAATTTACATAAGATAACTTGTGCAAAATATTAGCGGCTAAGCTTTCTAAAAAAAAATTCCTCTATTGTTACACCAAACCGAATAATCATTTTCACTGCAGTACAATAAAACTTCCTAAACACAAGCTTTTGAACATTCTCCATCATGCAATATTTCCAGTAAATTTACACTTACTCTTCTACCAATTCTATGAATGCAACCGTCAAATGAGACGGTCTCGTAAATTTTCTCAAGTCTGAACTAATGCTAATCCGTTAAAATTTATTTCTCGAAATTTTCTAGTTAAAACTAATAAATTTGATTAAAGCCTGAATTCTTCAAAAATTATGACTAAATATATATATAAATAAATAAATATATATA
>JAOVVO010000995.1:0-22424 GCA_028564675.1 Onchocerca lupi | reverse complement strand
GATAATACTAAAAAGCAAAGATTATTGGACAGAAATTGAAGTTCTTACAAATTTTTCAAAAAATTCAAATCACTGAAAGATCGAAACGACTTACGTGCCCGTACTTGCGACGAATGGTCCTCGAGGAACATTGTCATTTTCTCTTCTTCCTTCATCTTCATCATCAGTTTGTTCTTCACTTTTTTCAGGACTATCTTCAGTAGAATCCGGCTGAAATCATAAAGATATTTTCATCTCATATAAAAAGCAATTCTTGGTCAAAAAATGTTTTCATCTTAATTTTCTTTTTCTCTTTTTTTTTTAACCATCGCATTTTTTCCTCAACTTATTCTTTCATCTTTCTTCATTTAGTCGTTGTATCAGCTTTTGCTGTAAATCATTTTCCATTTTTTATAGCTAGCAGAGCTATTTAAAATCTTTTTCCCATTTTAATTAATCTGCATAATTGATAAATTGAGAAAATTCAAGTGAAGAAAATTACCGCTTCTTCTTCTTCCGATTCTGCTACACAAAGTGGTATGGCAAGAAGAAGCACTAAGCCAAGAGCTGCTAGAAATTTGGTGGTCATTTTTTCGTCCTAGAAAATCGAATATGCGTTAATTAATTCCATAAAAATGAAGTGAATTTTTGATAAGTCATTGATTCTTAAACAGCTAATATTACATCAACTCTTCACACAAATGATAACAAAATTGCTTGAATGAATTATTCATTTTTGCTTATTATTTTAGTATTTCCTCTCACTAATAAGAATATTTAAACCAATCAATTGATTTACGATTTTACGAATATTGAATTCACGAATGCGTAAATCAATTCTAAGCATTAATAACCAACTAGTATATACATGTTACGTAGAAATTGCATGGAATTATTGTGAATTATTGAAAAAGTTTTTTTTCCTTTTTTAAAAAAAAAGAAGCAATTCGGTAATTTGAAGGAAACGAAACTTAACTAAGTGGGATTAAATAGGATCGCCTGATAAAAAGATAAATGATAATGAGAAAATTGATGATTGAATCTACCTGTATATGACTTGCTTATATATGATATTTGAGTTTACCACTGAACAGATGTGTCGATTTTTTTCTTATTTTTGACGAAATATGGAGGCAAAAACTTTGATTACTTTAGCTTCAACTTAAGTTTTTTTCATGGAATTTTTTCAAAATATTGCTTCATTTTTCTCTCATTTTGAAAGTTTGCATAGCTGATCTTTTCAAAATGAACAATTTTTGGTTGAAAAATTTTTCAACTTCATCAAAATTGAAAACTTCATTAAATTTGCTTACTATATATGAATTTTCACCCATCTGATATTATAATACTTCAATTACCTGAAGACATTTCGCTTACAGAAGAGGAATTTTTTGGGCATGTTTTTTGCTCAAATTTGTCAAGTATACCTTGTTCTTCTTCAAAAGCAATAATTGCAAAATATTGGTCTATAAAAGACAAAACTTATCAGAAACATTAACTTTTCTCAAATTTAGACAAATAAATCAGCTATCACAAAACTTTTTAATTATTACATTCATATAATTATGAAATGTTCAAGAGTTATGATAATTATTTTGATAATAATTGCATTTCTCATTGATTAAAATTCTTTTAGTCAGGATTCAAGCTTCATATTAAGAATCAAATGTTATGAAATTAATGGCATAAATAGATTACTTGTCCTTGTTCCTTGTGTCATCAAATTATATATATTTAATTAAAATAATAGTAATTATTGACGATCTTCATTACTTAATATTGCTCTTTTCTCTTTTTTGCATGCATCATTTCGCTTAATGAGTTTTTGACATTGAGATAGCATTTTTTTTTTTTTTTTTTGTGCTATATAAACCATTTTGAGTACAATTTTAATCCTTAGCAGCATTTGATCTTAAACGTCATACAATTTTACTCATTCGATCCAAAATATTGCTTTTTTTTCTCTTTTTTACATGAATTTTGAAACTGAGATGGCAATTTTCGTTCTGAATTTCACTGCATGAAATAATATTTATTAAAAAGTGACATCAACCATGTCACAATGTTTACTTTGTGAGAGCTTAATCTTTCAAATTCAATACTGTCAAAAAATGGTGATGATATGGATAATTTGTTTGAAGTAACAATTCATTGAAGAAAAAATTTATCATACCTTTACTGTTTAACTGATTATACTGAGGACGAAATATCCATTCATTATGCTGTTATAAAATGCAAATTTAAATGTTTTCTGTGACATTTTCACTAATGAATTTTTGCTATTCGAAAATAATTATCGTTCAATTCGTCTTCATTAATGCAATTTTACACATTTTTAAATTTCGTTGAGAAAAAGTTTTAGAATGCGTATTGTAATCCAATCGACTATTGCTGTGGAGAATTAGGAAACGAAAAAAAATGTATTCAATCAATTTACATGATTCAGATGATATCGTAATCATGATCTGTTCGAATTTTTGAAATCAAATACCAAAAAAATTTTAAGCAACACTAATAAATGATATAGTAAAAACAAAGCATAAACAACACTAAATGTATCATCATAAACATAAGTGATTGTTGAAATTTGTTATTTCTCGTGTGTTGTGAAAGAAAAGTTTTATTACGGAATATTTTTGTAGGATTGGAAATTGAGAAGAATTGAATTTTCTGTGAAACCAAGCTTTTTGTTTAACAGACTTTATTCGTTGCTACTACGATATAAAACAATTGATAATTATCAACCACACATCGATAACTTTTTTTTGGTAGGAAGGGAAGTTATCTGAGAATGATTGTTGTTGTTAGGAATTGATAAGATTTGATGAGATTTGAATGTTGTCGCTTTCGAATACAAATATCCGAATAAAGTAGCAAAAAAAGAAATAAAATAAAACAGGTCGTTAGCAAAAAGTCCCGTGTAAAAATTCCGAGCAGTAAAATTAACCGATGAAGGAAGATGTGAAGATGTTCCAAGAAATATTGGGTGGTTTACAAAGGAATACTGTAACCTGTTGGGATACAAAGATAATTTATATAAAGAACGGAGCTATTTTTACATTTTGCCATAATTTAAGCTTTGAATCTAAACTTAGTTTTTTAGATTGGAAAAATTTACTTTTGCAAACGTTTAAGATATTTTTGTCATTAAAGATAATAAAGTACTCATGAATGGATTGGATTACCAGATATTCGAGGCATAGATTTACGAGGTATTTTAGATAGATAATCTGAACTCGAGAAATTCACATATGAATTGGATAAAGATAAAAATAAAACATACTTTTATAGTACATGTATTTTGATTATTAAACACAAAAATTATTTCATGGAATTATTTCGGTTCTTCCAGACATCGTATGCGAAAATTTTTTCTGTCAGAATCAAGCCATTCTTTTGCTAGTGCACCCATAGATGGATCTAGAAGAAATATTTTTAGCAATTTAACTTTTTTTTGTTTGAAACAAAGAAGCCATAAATAATTATTCAAAGCGAAAATCTTATCTTTTATTAATTCAAGTAAATTAGTTGCTAATAGTCATTGGAAATTATGAGAAAAAAACATAAAGAAATCAAGTCTATCAGTTTTCTGATCGATCAGAATTAATTAAACATCAGTCAAATGGAATTAAAATCTTAAAAATTGACATATTCATTAAATTGTATACTTAGTGAGCAAAAAAAATTACCGTATGATCGAGTTTTACAACAACACATATATCGGAAATAATAAGCCCAGGAGTCGAAATTACAATCTAATTTATATTTATCATACTTCCATTGAGTTTGCTCTTCCATATGACAATTTTCTTCACAATGAATTGTATTTCTTGCTATATCCATTCCTAACTTACTACCATTCTGTAATAATTGATCAAATTAAAATTCTCATCCGAATATTTCTGCTTTTGATACTCAATATCTCTAAGTTTTATTTTGAAATTTGTACAATATGATGATTAAAAAAATTTGAAAATCGATAAAAAGCTTTTAAACTATTGTGGTGTATTTTCTTCCAGCAAAACAAAAAGTGATTTAGTGTTTTGCTGTCATTGCAGATTTTAGTTGAACTTATCCGAGCACAAAGTTCGAAAATTTTAAATTTTTAATAAAATTCATAACAACGAGTATTCTATTAATAAGATTTGCTCGATTTGCAGTATTTCTTATGATTTCTGAATTTAATAATTTAGCATAAAGAAATAACTTACATCTATCTGCATACCATCAGAAGTTTGTTTATCAGAGTGAGCATTTATAACATATGAATACATATTGGTGTGATTAATGGAATTTAAACCATCCATTCTCGACTTATCTTCAATGTTTATAAGTTCAAACAATTAAAATGATTTGCATAAGATAGAATTACTCAAATTAGAAGTTAGCACGATATTTTGATGGAAAAATTTATATCTTTAGCACAACATTTTTCAATGAGAAATTACATTAGTTATCAAATGTTCGAAAAAGATTCGGCATTTTAACTAAAGCATTGATAAGAAATTTAACCAGTTCAGAAAGTTCGAAATTTTCAAGAAAAAAAAAGAAAAAAATTCAATTATTCGCTTTTATAACGTTAAATTATACTATTTTTGTATTAAAGCACTAAATTCAAAGCAAATAATCACTGGTTTGCTATGCAAATATTTAAAATAATGATTAGCAAAAATTTTTGATTCAATTCAATTTTTACCAAAGTTGAGACTATTTTGAAACAAACAAGATTGTAAGCAACTTCAAATTCAACCGCTATCAATTTTTCCGACAAGATTGAAACTAATGAGTGTGAGTAAACTGGTGAATTTTGTATAATCTGAAATTTTTATGCATTTTTCTTTCAGGAAAAATTATTTCCACATTTGATTGTGATATTTCTTCTGCCTATTTTCCTAAATTTCCAAGATAAAAAAATCTTACAAAAACAAAAACAATCACAAATGTGAAAAATAAAGCGACTTAGCTATTCATCATGATTAAAGTAATGGAATTTAAATTTAGAGAATTTTCGCTGATGCTTATTAATATATTATAATGTGTCCAAAATGTTGTAATGCCTAAAAATTTTTTATACAAAAATTTAAATAATAGAAAAGAATATTGTTAATTTAATAATATTAGCTTAAAAAAAAGTTTCATTTTTGCTTCTCTTCCTTTTATATACAGAAACTAATCATCATCGAACGTAAAACTGCTGCATACTAATTGGTGGTTAAAAAGATACTGCAGAAAGAAAAAATAAATAAATAAATAAATAATAGGTGAAACGAAGAACAATTTTTATTCATCCTCAATGAATAAATTAGAGTGTAGAACAATGTAGTTTAAACAATAATCTATGATCTCGAAGCAGAAAAAAATTTCCATTTTGCCACATTTAAACAATATGAAGAATTGAGAGTTTATAATATTGCACCTAAGCAAAATTGAGGAAGAAAGATCAATAAGATCTTGGCTTCTTTTGCAACTAAGATCGTTGGGAGCAGCAACTATTGATTATATTCGACTGTAAAGCAATAACTGCTAAATTTATATAACCTTACATATTTTGAAATTGTTTTTCAAAACCAACATATCAGACATAATTTAGAAATGAAAAAAGAAAACCGGAAAAATCGTTTCCGGTACAAGAATCGCAATATTCTGCTTTTTCTGATATTCTTCTTAGAGAAAAGAGAAAAGAAAGAATCAAAAAAAAAAAATTTTTAAATGCTGAAAAGAAGGGAGAAGGAAATATAACTTGGAGGAAATATAATCTAGCGAATGAGAATAGCGAAATGCAAAAATTCAGAAAAAAGCATTTTGTTTTTTTGATTGAAAATAAAAGGTAACAAATTTAGAAAGACCTAGAATTCAAATGAAACTTTTGACTAATTTCGATTAAGTTCGTAATTTTTCGCTCATTCTACGGTTTGGAAAGTAAGAAGTTAATGCATGGAATAATACTTCACTAAAAAATTATAGATAATTGATTTCTATATAATCATAAAGTGTTAATTACATTGGAACAAAATCAAATGAATTTGAGGCCACAGGAAAGATTAGAAACACTTCGTTATTATTTTATAGTTGTCTTATTTTTACCTTTTTTTTTAGGACTTGTAGGTTTATTTTGGTAGTTTTTTGATATTATGTGTTTTTGATGAGTTATCACTTTGATTAATTCATAAAAAACTATCAAAAAAAAAAAAAAAAAGAAAACTGATAACTGATATTTATGAATTTTTTTGTTAGGTTATGATTGTCAGACTAAGAAGATTAATGCTTGCTGCCATTGGATTTCTCATGTTTCATTTTTTTTGCATGATCATGTTATTGTTTTTGAAGTTTATTTATTATAACTCATTTACATTTTACAAGTTTATATTTTTTTAGGCTATGTATTTTTAATTTATTTTCCTATGTTCATCATTAAGTTTAATAAAGTCCAAGAGTTGAGATCAAGAGTTTTCTTGTTACAAAAAAAGCTGGGACTTGTGATAGTAGTATTCAACATTAGCGAAATGTTTTATTTTATAATAATTTTTAATTTGCAACAAGTATGTTTTCATTTAGTAAACAAAAGTTGGATCTTTTTGAAATCTGCGAATATTATAAGACTTTTATCAGGCAAAGAATTTTTTCCCTTCACTGCTGTAAATGCGAAAACTTTTGTGATATCTAGAGAAAGAAGATGAATCACAAATCTTTCGCAGGTTATGATTGATATTAGTTATATATAAATTATATAAAATTCTTTAAACTAAGTCACTCTCCATTGATTCTTTTAAGAAATCAGATTTTGCAAGAGAATGTTGCATGAGGATGATCACCATTATTAAATGCATTTATATATTTAGAATTTTTCTTCTTGCTTTTTTACTTATTTTAATTATTATGATGTTGCTAAAAATTAGCATTTCAGTTTTTAAATAATAAAGACAATAGTTGCGATTTTTTAAAAATCATTTTTTCTAACATGGTTGAGATTGAGATTGAAATATTACGTAGACTTTAAATCATTCACTGTTTCTTTTTTTATGAGACGTATTTTGCATAATCTTGATGACTTTATTTTGATGAACTTCATTTTATACATTCTAAAATATCCATAATATCTAACGTAAAAGAAATTCCGTGAATTGGCTCAAAAAATAGTGAATAAGAAATAATGGAGCATTCCACTGATGATCTCTATATAGCATCATGAGTTGTTTGGCTGGAAAGATTAAACAGACTTGATACATAAATATCGGATTATTCTTTTCTTTTTACAACAGTTACTTAAACGATGATGTTTGCCGCATCTCTAGTGAATCAAGGAATAAAGCGATCGATTCCTCGATCAATGTGATAGCTGAGGAGAATTGTCGAAATCTCGATATAAATCTTTTTCAGAAAACTTTAATTTATCTGATCTGAATTAATGCGTTTTTAATAATATTCTTATCATTGATTCGCTTGAAGAAACACAGTTATGGTCATCGAATAAGCAATTCATTATCATCACAAAATTTGTCAAAATAAATACCATCTAAGCTTTTATCATTTCACTATCTGGACTCCGCCACGTTTCGGATATCCAGCTCCATCTAGTCTATACAAATAAAAATGTCATTGTTCGTTTGTTGAAAATCTTAAACCTCCAAAAATTCTTAAACATCTATATCAATTCATCTCAGATAGCGGCTTATCTGTATTAATTCAAAATCTTAGATATCAGAAAGTCCTTACCTATTGCTTTGAAATTTTGGCACAACGTTGCATTCGAATATGCACATGTTCTTATACACGCTGTAGCTCAGTCTTGTTAGATGCAAAAAAAAAAAAAAAAAAAAAAGAGAAAGCGTCTATTGTTGGAGAAAGAAAATTGATACTTTGTAATTTGATTTGTGATTTGGTTCGATTGGATTCTTGCTATTATGATTCTGCTAGATAAACAATAGGTATGAGGAGGTTTTTTGTGTCTTGTGTGACAGAGATGAATGCTGTTGGGAAAGATTTATTGCTTGATGAAGGGTGATTCTTCGTGACAAACAGTGATCAGATGATTATCGAGGAAAATTGGTCATTGGTTATTCTTTCCTATGTCGCTGACGAAGAATGAATTGAATTGTTGCTACTGCTGCTTCGCTTTGAAATATCGAATTAGAACCCTTGGAATTCCGAACTATTGCTGTTGCTGTGCCGATCTTTGTCGTTATCTGAACGTTACGGCGGTAAACATGCTTTTCGTCACTTTAAAACTAAAAAAGCGCCACTTCACCTTTAGTATTTCTTGATCAGCATCAAGCACGACTCCGTATTCAGCAATCAAGCAATTGTAATCGCCCTATTTTCCGGTAAAATCCAGTTGATGATTATAGTTTGAGCCCTTATATACTCATCGGCATTAGAATTGAAGTATGTCCTTACTGCAAGGCCCTGAAATTTAATAAAGAAAGGAAAGAACTGTGTTGCGCCGCGGAAAAATTAAATTACCTCAACTTGAAGAAATATCTGAACCAATAAAAACTTTGCTTGCCGGATATATCGCCGAATCAAAACGTTTCCTATCTAAAATCGAAAAATAACTCGTGCTTCCAAATGACATCTTTCGGCACAGAAATTGCGTCGACACAATTCATGCCAACCTTCAAAGTGAAAGGCCAAATTTATCATAAAGCTGGCTCCCTACTTCCGTTGCCAGATGCTCAGCATAAATTCCTACAAATGTATTTTACCGGTGACAACAATAATGAATTGAACGCACGTTGCGGAATTCATACCTACATAGAAAGATCCATCGTTTACCGACTGCAACAACTTTTTCACGAAAAAAATAATTAGTACGTTTGTTCAAAACAGCAATTGATATGATGCGAACTGATACACACAAGATTGTTATTCATGCTGACAAAAGCCAGAACACGTGCGAAGATTCAATGCTCCAATTATAGACGAAGTGGCAATTGTTATAGTCGGAGATAAATTCCAACTTGGAGATATTGTTCATTAACGGAGAATGATCAATAGATAAAAATTGCAGAAACTCCTCGATGTTACGATACTCTGCAATATCCAATCATTTTTTGAGTTGTTACCGATGGATATCGCTTCAACGTCAAGATGATAAATCCAATCAGTGGCGAAAAAACGAATAAAAAATGCAGCGCAATGAACTATAATTCATACCGATTAATGATATTATTCATATCGATCGATATTATTCGTACTCGAATCATTAATCGGTATGAATAATTGATGACATATTTATACCGATTACTTATTATTCATACTGATTAATGATTCGAGAAAATGAAGACAATCACATTTTGAAATGCCGTCATTTGATTCATATATATATATCGTAGATTTCTATGCAAAAATCGAAACAGAACGTTTGATTTTCATTCGTTTGAATCAGACCAAGCTTCGTTCTGAAGAATACATTCATTTGCGAAATGAATATTTTCATTTGATAATACAATTAACATTGGAAAATTAACGATTTTGCCATCTTCAGGAAGTCCATGTCATATGCATGAGCACGATCAAGATTCAATTGCATGCGTACGCCAATATAGGCGTTCAGAACTACTTATTACATTCAATGCAATCCAGCTTGGGATGATATGCAAAATCTCTTACTTCCTAGGCAATCGAAAATGGATAGGTATGAAATTACAGTACGTGTTTTCAGACAGAAGCTGGAATTGCTGATGGATTTCACCAACATCCAAAAAATGGTAACATGAAGTATTTTGGTCTGTGCGCTGCTGGAAATACTCAGTAGAATGGCAAAAGAGAAGATTGCCACATAAACATATACGACAATCACTTCAAACGAAATCGACAATGTAATGCGCGCTGAAATACCCGATGCCGACGTTGGTAAGGATTTTTATGAAGTTTTGATGAAAAATATGATAACATGAACCTTGCAATAACTGAATCCAATTTCATTCGCCATGCTTTAAAAAATGCTTTAAGTGATATCCTCGAGCATTAGTATTCAATACAGTTACAGGAAACGATTGATATTCTTTATACAGAAGATTAGCAAAAGGTGACGGTAAATTAGCAACCATATAAATTTGGAATGGTGACATCGAAGTAGATAACGAGTGGGTTTTTTCATATTCACCTTTGCTATTAAAAACAAAGAAAGCGCTGGTAAACATGGAATACTGTAAATTCTTTAATCGCTCAAATACATTTGTAAAAACGTGAATAAAGGCAGTGAAATGGCAGTTTTTGGTGGTTGCATACAAAGAAATGATAGGGATGCGGCATCAAATATCGATGAAATACCGCAGTATTAGCTGGAAGATACATAAGCAGCAATGAAGTGTGTGGCGAATTCTTTCATTTCCCATTCATGAACGAAGTCCAGCTATTGTTCACTTGGCAGTATATCTAGAAAATGGACAACGCGTTTATTTCACAGCTGCAAATGTGCAAAAATAGCCCTGAATCCACTGGCTAAAGCGTTGAATGCTTTCTTCACATTATGCCAAAACGATACATTTGCGAAAACGCTGCTATATTCGGAAGTGTCGACATATTACCCATGGAATGAAAATAGAAAATCATTTGAACTACACGAACGAGGAGAACCAGTTGATAACCTAGCATATTTAAACAAACTACGATAGGCAGATTTTATATCGTGCATCCTAATCAAGACGAATGGTTCTTCCTTCGAATGTTGTTATTAAATTTGCCTGGTCCAATCTTTTTCCAGCAATTAAAATTGTTCACGGCGTTACACATGCTACTTTCCACAGTGCATGTCAAGCTTTGAACTTATTGGAGAACTACCGATTACTGGGATGTATGCATTAGTTGCGCATGCAACACGTCACGTCTAAATCAAATTCGTACAATTTTTGCAATCATATCAATCTCCTGTTACCTTCATCTCCAATAGAATTATGGGAAAAAAATATAAATCACATATGGCTGAAGGTATTCTCAATCGAATGCGCAGAAAAATTCAAATATGAACATAGATTTCACAGCAGCAATCTACGAAACTTTGATAACGATTGAAGACTTGTGCTTACGAATTGCGAACAAAGTTCTCAATCAGTTGGGAGTGCCATCACTGAATCGATCTGCTATTGATTCGTCCGATGTGGAATTGCGTCGCAAGCAAAATTACAACATGACTAATCTTTTGTCAAATATACAATCAAATATTTCTAAGCTAATGTTTGAGCAAAAGGGCATTTGCGATCAAAAAATGCAAACTATCAGTGAGGGAGTTGAAGAATTTTTCTTTTAAGATGCACCAGGAAGAATTGATGAAATGTTTCTAATTAGATTCATTCTGGCATCAATGCGATCTCAAAATGACATAACTTTAGCTCTTGCACCGTCCGTATAGCTGCGACATTACTACGAGGTGAAAGAATTGCTCATTCTGCTTTGAAAATGCCATTGAGTATGCAATTCATTGAAAGTCTCACATGCAACATTTCCAAAATATCGAGCAGGGGAAAAATATTAGAAAATTCAAACTTCTTGTTTGGAATGAATGTACAATGAAGAACAAAAAATCAATCGTGGCTCTTGATCGATTATTTTAAGATTTGCGTGGAAATATGCTTTGGGAAACCCATTAATATTTCTTCGATCGACAGCAATAGACGTAATAAATATTTGCCTGAAATATATTTTGTGGCGACACGCAAAAACGTTAAAAGTAACTACAGAATGCTTGTCCAGCTGCAAGACGATCGATCATATGGATCACATCAACTGCTGGAAATTGGGAACGGAAAGCTGCTGGTTGATCTGGCTTAGAATAGGCGTGCCAGAATGGGCGTGCGAATCATCATGTTGCGAAATATCAACCAGTCAAAAATTTGCAACGAACCAGCTTGCAATAAAAAAATTAATGAGCAATGTCATAAAGCAACAATCTTGACACCTTTCAAAGGTGGCGATGTCTTTATTCCTTGCATTCTTATGATTCTAACCGATATGCCATTTCAGTTTAAGATTCCCAATTCGTTTGGTGCTTGCATTCACCATCAACAAAACTCAAGGTCAGTCTTTGGAACTGTGTGGCTTAGATCTAGAGACTGATTGCTTTTAGGGCACAATTTAATTGTTGGTAAATGTTTGGAAGAGACTGACATTTGGTTGACAGCAGTTTTTTTTCTTTTAATTCTAGTCGCATAGTCTTGCCACTTCATTTTTTCACGTTTTCTTATTCGTATAAATCCTTTTTTAATATTCGTATAAATCCTCATATCTTTTATTCAGGAAAAGAAAGAGAAGGAAAGGAAGGCGAAGTCAATAAATCCTGCCCTCTAATTACCATTAGTTATTACTACACGTGAAAAAAAAAAAGTAAGTACGTTTATATTAAATTGATCGCCTATTGGGATACAAGGTTGTATCAAAACTTGAAAAGAATTATTGCGGAGATCCGCGAGGAGTAACAGGTAGCATTTACATATCATTTAAATAGATAATACTTTATGGAATTAAAAAATGGCTAGAAAGTCAATTCTACATAATTGCTCTTTTATGCTAATAATTCTGATTTTATGATACTTTCAGCAGCTTTTATTATGAAAAAATTACTGAGCCTCCATTGACTCGTATTTATTTTTGTATTTGTTTGGAAAAGAAAATTTCAGTTGCTATACAATCTGATGAAATGCAGTGAATTTTACTGCATTTTTCTCTTTTTTCAATGATGTAAAGGACAGATTTTAGAAAACTTTATGCAATGAATAATGGCAATTGAGGACGAGAAAATTATAAGTAACTTCAAGAATCCGCCATGCTATCCGCGACTTCGAAATCTTTTATTAGCTAAAGAATGGATGCAATTAATTCATTCAATGCTATACTTGAAAGTAAAATAGAATATTCAGATCAACATGTCTCAAATCTTTTATAAGAAAGTTCCTTTTTGAATTCAAATTGTTCAGTATATCGAGTCATAGTACGGTTCTTTCTCTTTTCCCTGAATGCTTCTCATTACTGATCATCATGATAGTAGAAACAATTGTGTCGCCTGCGATGTGCTGCTTGATTATCTCATTTTTCTAATATTTAATAATAACCAGAGCAAATAATATTAAATGTTGGCCACTAGGAGTAAAAGGTATAATAAATGAATAGAAAATGAGTATCACAGGTTTAGTTTCATTGGCACTTCCAATTTGCTGCAGGCGCACAGTAAGTATATTCCAATTTTCCACGATTCCTTCGCTCGATAATGCATGAATTCACTTTTTTACTGCAGAAGCAACCGCTTTCTCTAAAATATTTTTTAAAATTTTAAAAAATACAAACTTACCGTACATATCTGAAAACAATTTTTCATGGGAATAATTAAAATCTACTTACGCCCATGATTGATTTTCATCCAATTTGCACCAAGATGGTGGTTCGCGTTGATCATAGCAATGTTCGTGAGTATAGCATGGTTTTTTACTGCAAAAAATTGAGATTGTAAAATGAAATAGAATGTTTTTTTCCACTTTATTTCTCATCTTTACTCACTACAGATAATTTATCAGCAATCAAAAATAAGTTCGACAATGTATAACCATATTACACTTCCGATAAAAAATCCTCACTGATAATACGAAAGAGCAGGAGGAAAAATAATAAGGGTGAAATTTCTTAAGTTTTAGAAGTTCTAAATTATTTAAAATGCCAAATGACTTACATGCCATCACTTTCAACAAATTTTCCTGTGGTCGCAGAACTGTCATTTTCCTCACCTTTATCACCACCATTTCCGTCACCATCTCCTGTATCACAATCTTCGTCAAAATCATCGTCACCATCTCCATCACGTCCTCCGTCACCATCTTCTCCATCACCATCTCCATCACCACCTTCATCACCATTTCCGTCACCATCTTCTCCGTCCTCATCTCCATCACCACCACCTCCATCACCATCTCTGTCACCATCTCCATCACCACCTTCATCACCATCTCCGTCACCACCTTCATCACCATCTTCTCTATCACTATCTCCGTCATCATCTCCATCACCACCTTCATCACCATCTCCGTCACCACCTTCATCACCATCTTCTCTATCACCATCTCCGTCATCATCTCCATCCCTACCTTCGTCACCATCTTCTCCATCATCATCTCCGTCACCATCTTCGTCCTCATCGCCATCATTACCATCTTCATCACCATCTCCGTCACCACCTTCATCACCATCTCCGTCACCATCTCCATCACCACCTTCGTCACCATCTTCGTTATTACCTTCTCCGTCACCATCTTCTCCGTCATCATCTCCGTCACCATCTTCGTCCTCATCTCCATCATTACCATCTCCATCACCATCTCCATCACCATCTCCATCACCATCTCCGTCACCATCTCCATCACCATCTTCATCACCATCTCCGTCACCACCTTCATCACCATCTCCGTCACCATTTCCATCACCACCTTCGTCACCATCTTCGTTATTACCTTCTCCGTCACCACCTTCTCCATCAACACCTCCGTTACCACCTCTATCACTATCTCCGTCACCACCTCCGTTATCACCTTCATCTTCTCCGTCACCACCTATTTCTCCATCAGTATCACCGAGACCGCTTTTAACAATATGATGGTAATCGCTTCCATCGTCATCTCCAGACTGAAAATTATAAAATAATTTATTTTTGATGGACACGCTGGGAAAAGAAATATTAAGAATTAGTTTGTGGTAAATTCAAAAAGAAGGGATCGTAGTTGGGTAATGCAATTTTCATATCCTATTGTCACTTGGGTCTATCATGTCTCATTTCAGTTAACTTGCACCACGGTAAATCAATATTCTAATTTCTCATTTTCGATTTCGTATTTGTTTTTCATAAATTGCATTACCCAACTACTTCTAGTAATTCTAAATCATTTTTTATAAAAAATTACATCAAACTATAGCAATATATCTCGCTGTCACTAGAGCTAGATATATTACTACAGCTTTTGTTCTCAGCTTATCTCAACTTCGTTCAGGTCTTTAAAATATCTCGATATGGCTAATTTCGAAGGAAATTTGAAAAGAAAACCGGACAAATTTACTTCAGATTCATCTGATTGTGATGCACATGACAGTGTTACAAAAAGAATTGTTATGCCAAATACTATTAGAAATTTTCTCATTTTTTCTCCTGAAAAAATAATCAAAAATTAAACATATTAACACGATTAATGTGATTTTAATCACTCCGAATTTAACTATCAAATCGAATCAATCTAGCGCAACAATAGGTCTGTGTAAACTAAAAATCACCATCATTTCAAATAGTACATAAGGTCAGTTAAATTCACAGTAGCATATATGAACTTTACGAATTTCATCTTGAAATTTTCCTCTATCCAAAGACTAAATTTGAACAAGATTTGAACCCGTACATTCTTCCATTGCCATACATATAATCTAAAGCTGTTACTACTTGCAAGCTTCGATTATTAATATGCAGAAAAAGAATCTGACGGTCAGTCAAGATTAATTAAATAAATAAAAAAGGAAGTTGAAAGAATCAAGCGATCAAAAAAATAGTCCCACTTCTTCATATAAAAAAATTAATGCTTTTTATATAGAAGAATTAAGTGTACAATTAAACAGGTGTCCCTTCTTTTTTGTTTGTTTTTGAGAAAATTGAATTATTTGGTCTTAATTTCGTTTATAGAAGTGGACCAAAAGACTGATCTGTATAATTTAAATTCTTGTCAATTTAATTTCTGATTGGAAGATAGCTGAATCGCTTATTCTCTTTTTTTGGATACTGAAAAATTAACATAGCATTACTTCAAGTTAAAAAAGAACAAGAAGCTTATGAGATCAACTGCATAATTGTCTCATTTTTCATCTCAAAATAAGTTATGATACTTATTGATACCTACTTCAAATATGATACCTACTGATACCTACTTCAAAAATGTTATGATACCTACTTATGATATGATACCTACTTCAAAAATGTTGAGAACTTTCTTCTTACTTCACAAGATCGATTCTTCGGTACTTTTTTTTTCGTAAAATATATTCCTGCACGCCATTTATGGATGTAAAACTCTATCGCTTCGATTTTTAGGCGCAGGAACCTAAAACATACATAATTTATGGATTCAGTCAGTAATAGCATAAAAGTGTCAAATTCAGAAAAAAAGCGAAGAACTTCGAAAAGCTTACCATTTTGTTTCCATATCCAGAACTGCATATATGCCACTCTATTATTGTATAGAATTCTTAATCGCAAATAACAAATATAGTACAATATAATTCATTGATATGGTTTACGTTAAATTTCAAGAGCCGTTTTCATGAATAATAAGAACGGAATCTCTCTGATTAAAACAAAAGTCACGCATAACTCAGGCATAGAGTTTTATAATGAAGTATACTATATTTCGTGAATAGACTTCAGATAGATAATTTCTTTCAATATAATAAAATTAAAAACTATCCATATTGATGTTTTCATCCACTTGTTTAATTCTAATTGCACCGTTTTCAGCTCTTTTTAAGATGAAAATCAGGTTTTTAATCATCTTCAATGACTAAAATATAGTTTAGTTTAACGATTTTTCACTTTATAATATATATAATTTATTCAAACATTTTCGAACGAATTAAATGCAAAGTATAGAATGTACATTTGTACAAAAAACAAAATTTAACCAAGAATTCGCGGGATTACCAATTTTATTCTCTTCTTACATCATCCAAACACAGAAATACTCATTGTGCCTATTTCGGCTCCTAAAACAGAGGTTTTATTTTCATTCCTTCCTTTCTTCCTTTCTTCTTAAGCATTTTACCTGCAATCTTCACTTCCTTTAAATGCTCCATGCAATTTTACAAATTTCGCGTTTTCTATCATTATTAGCTTGGATTTTAGGCATGAAAATCCGGCAGTAGCAATAAGCGTAATATTTTCAAGCAAATTCAAAAATGGAAACGAAAAACAAACAAAAATAAAAAAAGTCATTTCCTGCACAAATTGAATGTGCTGTACAATGCATTATAGATTTGTTATCTAAATATATTTTTGATAAGTTGAATATATCCAGGAATTCCGGACTTTTTTTTTAATCAGTAACTATCATTAACTATTTTTTAGCTCTTGCAAATTATCAAATATTCATATAATACAAATAATACACAATTAATGCATTTCAAGAATTTTTATTCATTAATAAAGCAAATCTGCAATAACTTCTTCGACATTTCTAATTCCATTAATATGTTTGGATTTGATAATTGGAATGAAAAATGTGATTAAATTATTCAAACAGTACAAGAAGATCGATTAATCAAAATATAGACGAATCGATCAAACCTATAAATCAAGAATATATCTGCAATACTAATCAAATTATCAATATGCTTCGTAAATATCACATTCATTTATTGTATGCAAAAATTGTTTCATATTTCTGATTATTACAGAGAATATTATTTCATTTATAATTCCTTTATTAATTTCTGCAGATCAACTCTATTTCTTTATTAATGCAAATCTACAGTAATGATTCCCATTCAGCACAATGGAATAATTTTTTGCATAATTTTTGTTTTCAAAGGAAAAAAGCTTACGCAAAATAATCACAATTTTTATAATATTTTATTTTTATTAGCCAAATTTTCATAGACTTTTAGAGTTAATTAATGAATTTAACAAGTTAGTTTATCAGAAAATCTCAATTCATGAGTTGTTTAGCTAGAAAGATTAAATGAATATGATACATAAATATCGAATTATTCTTTGCTTTTTACTACAATTATTGAATAATGATGTTTACAGCATTTCCAGTGAACCAAGTAATGCAACGATCGATATTTCTTGATCAATGTGATAAGTTGAGGTGAATTTGTAAAACTTTCAGTGCAAATTTTTTCCTTGAAAATTTTAATTTATCTAATCTGTTCTTTCATTAGTTCGCTTGAAGAAAGACAATTATGGTCATCGAATAAGCAATTCATTATCATCATGAAATTTGATAAAGTAAATGCCATTTTAGCTTTTATCATTTCATAATACTTTATGGAATTATGAAATTTACAAATTGACTTATCAGTAAATGCCATTTTAGCTTTTATCAGTAAATGCCATTTTAGCTTTCATTATGAAATTCATAATACTTTATGGAATTATGAAATTTACAAATTGAATCGTATTTATTTTTGTATTTATTTGGAAAAGAAAATTTCAGTTGCTCTAAAATCTAATGTAATGTAATAAATTTTACGGCATTTTTTTTTTTTTTCTATGATGTAAAGAGCAGATTTTAGAAAACTTTATGCAATGAATAATAGCGAGTTTGAGGACGAGCAAACTATAAGTAACTTCAAGAATCCGTCATGCCATCCGCAACTCCGAAATCTAAAGAAAAAATGCAACTACTTTATTCAGTACTATACTTGAAAGTAGAATAGAACATTCAAATCAACATATCCCAAATCTTTTATAAAAAAAAGTTCTTTTTCGAATTGAAATTGTTCAGTATATCGAGTTATAGTACAGTTTTTTCTCTTTTCTCTTTTCCCTGAATGTTTCTTATTACTGACCATGATAGTGGAAACAATTTTATCGGCTGCGATGTGCTTGCTTGATTATCTCATTTTTCTAATATTTAATAAAAATCAGAGCAAACATCAAACAATATTAAATGCTGGCCGCTATGAGTATAAGGTGAAATAAATGGCTAAAAAATAAATATCACAGGTTATTTTAAATTCATGGACATTTCCAATTTGCTGCAGGCACACAGTAAGTATATTCCAATTCCCCACGATTCCTTCGCTCAATAATGCATGAATTCTCTTTTCTATTGCAGAAGCAACCGCTCTCTCTGAAATATTTTTTGAAATTTTAAAAAATATAAACGTACCGAAAATTCTAATACATATCTGAAACCATTTTTTCATGAAAATAATTAAAATCTGCTTACGCCCATGATTGATTTTCATCCAACCTGCACCAAGATGGTGGTTCGCGTTGATCATAGCAATTGTCATGAGTATGGCATGGTTTTTTACTGCAAAAAATTGAGATTGTAAAATGAAATGGAATCTTTTTTCCACTTCATTTCTCATTTTTATTTACGATAAATAATTTATCAGCAATCAAAAATAACTTCGACAATGTAAAACCATATTACATTTTCGATAAAAAATTCCTTACTGATGATAGAAAGAGCAGGAGGAAAATAATGGGTAAGAGTAAAATTTCTTGTATTTTAGAAGTTCTAAATTATTTAAAATGCCAAATGACTTACATGCCGTCACTTTCAACAAATTTTCCTTCGGTCACATAACTGTTATCGTCAAAAATATCTTTGTCATTATCATTTTCGTCAATAATATCATTTTCTTCTTCACTATCAGATCCTTCGTCAATATCATCGTCATCGTCGAAATCATCATCATAGTTATCGTTCACATCATCAACTTCGGACTGAAAGTGGGAAATCATTTCTTTTTGATGAACTTACTGAAAAAAGAATTAAGAAATATTGAGAATTAATTTGCGATAACTCAAAAAGATCAATTCTTTTTAAATTATCGCAACAGTAAACTAATAATTCTCGTTTTAATTGCTTATTTGTTTCCCACAAATTGCACTATCTAATTATTTCTAGTAATTCTAAATCATTTTCTATAGAAAATCATAACAAACTGTAGCAATAGCTGCCACATTTTGTTCTCGGCTTATCTCAACTTCTTTCAGATCTTAAAAATATCGCAATATGGCTAATTTCATGTCTTTCGAAGGAAATTTGAAAAGAAAATCGGACAAAATTACTTCAGATTCATCTGATTGTGATGCACATGGTAGTGTTACAAAAAGAATTATTATAACGAATACTATTAGAAATTTTTTCATTTTTTTTCTCCTGAAAAAATAATCAAACATTAAACATATCAACATGATTAATGTGATTTTAATCACTCTGAAATCAACTATTAAATTGAATCAATACTACGCAACAGTAGGTTAGCGTAAATTAAAATCACCATCATTTCAAATAATATACAAGCTCAATTAAATTCATAGTAGCATGTCTGATTTTTATGAAATTCGTTTTAAAATTTTCCTCTATCCAAAGACTAAATTTGAACAAGATTTGAACCCGTACATTCTTTATTCTTTCATTGCCATACATATAAATTAAAGTTGTTACTACCAGCTAGTTTCGATTATTAATATGCAGAAAAAGAATCTGACGGTCAGTCAAGATTAATTAAATAAATAAAAAAGGAAGTTGAAAGAATCAAGCGATCAAAAAAATAGTCCCACTTCTTCATATAAAAAAATTAATGCTTTTTATATAGAAGAATTAAGTGTACAATTAAACAGGTGTCCCTTCTTTTTTGTTTGTTTTTGAGAAAATTGAATTATTTGGTCTTAATTTCGTTTATAGAAGTGGACCAAAAGACTGATCTGTATAATTTAAATTCTTGTCAATTTAATTTCTGATTGGAAGATAGCTGAATCGCTTATTCTCTTTTTTTGGATACTGAAAAGTTAACATAGCATTATTACAAGTTAAAAAAGGAAAAGAAGCCTATGAGTTCAACTGTATAATTGTCTCATCTTTTCACCTCAAAATAAATATTGTAAAATTTCCTACTTGAAAAATGTTGTAAACTTTCTTCTCACTTCATAAAATCGATTCATCGGTACTTCTTTTTTCTTTCGTACAATATAATCGTTCACGACATCATGGTAATGAAATTCTATTGCTTCGATTTTTAATGTAGCGAACAAGAAGTTAGGAGCGCAGAGATCTAAAATATACATAATTTTTGGATTCGATCAAGTACTTGCATAAAAGTATCAAATTCAGAAAAAAAGCCAAGAACTTCGAAAAGCTTACCATCTTGTTTGTATGTTCACAAGAATTATACATATTAACTCTTTTATTGTGTCGAATTACCTATCGCAAATATCAAACATATGGCGAATTCGCACGATACTTCAGAATATGTCGGTATTCATATGGACAGCAGTATTGAATAAACAGTAACAATCAAAAAACGTAATGTTGAGAAGCCCAACTATGAAGAAAATAATTTTCAAAATTGAGAGAAAATCGACTATATTTCTATTATTAATTAAAAAAAAAAAAGAAAAAAAGAACACAATAATAATCTTTCCATAATGTTCCGCTCAACAAAAAATCAATCATTTCATATTTGGCTTCAATTTAAGTGTGAACGTGTTTCGAAATGATTAGAATGTAACTGGCAAGCAGATTCAGGTCATGCAATTTCCAATAAATTATAAAAAATTCATCATTCAACGTCAACAATCTCTCAGATCTAGATTTGTTTTATCACTCTTTCTCTTCATTTGATAAACTATTTCATTACGCAGTAATAGCTCTTTACTCAAAAGTATCATTTACAACACTAAAGTAACATTTAAGAAAATATTTTTCTCTGCAAATAATCCATTCATTTTCAAGAGATAATACCAGCAAATCTTTTTATGGATTGCTTTTGAAAGAGAAATGCAGTCATATGCAGATTACCGTAATCCGTAACATCAAATCTGTTATGTAAACGGAAGAAATAATAATTCTCTTTATGATGATGAAGATGAAAATAAATTTCCATGTCATATTCTCACAATTAACATTTGAAATAATTTAGTAATGTCAGGTTGTAAAAATGTAATGACTTTATCTGGAATGGCAATAAATCTATTGTCTATGACTGCAGAAATTCCTCTAATTATTGTAATTCAAGTTTATTTTTTATTTATACAACTTCAAATACAATGATGATCTCATTATGCTTCTAATTAAATCTTCAATTTTTTTTATGTTACAACAAAATTAAATCAAAATTGTGAGTTTTTTGAATATAATATATGAAGGAATAACATAAACTATAGAATTATGTAATATAAAACATAGTTCAAAAATAACAGTTTTATTATATTACTTTTAATAATTGTTTCTTAAAAACTACGGAAGTTTTTCATCTAATAATTTGAAAGTTTACATGAAAGAATACTAAATTTCAGGAGAACACAAATAACTACTGTAAAATATTATTATAATTTATTTGCATAATGAACCTTCAAAATCGTGCATGACCACTATTTTATGAACCGAAATTATTCTCTGCAGTTAAAAAAAAAGAATGCAACAAAAGCATTCAAAAAATTCCATTTTTAAAGAAATGAAAAAAAAAAAACTTCTATCAGACATTATCCTGATAAATTAACAAAACTTTGGCAAAATTTTTAATATTCATGACATCATATGCTGAAGTAATATTCTCTATAATAAACTAAATTATAATATTAAAAGCCAAAATAATCCAGCAATATTAGTAAATAATCACATGTTATCAATTCAGTGCTAATATCTTGCAACTGCATGTTCAAATTTCAACGATTTGAATACTTTCTTTATGCATAATTGCTGAATTACATTATAAATCCTTCAATGAAATAATAAGGAAAACGTTATCAT
>JAOVVO010000994.1:0-22443 GCA_028564675.1 Onchocerca lupi | reverse complement strand
TATATATATATACAAAGTAATTGATTATTTCATTCCAAATTGGTTATTTCACTTTTAATTTTTTGATCATTTAATTCCAAACTAATTATCTGACTTAATTTTCAACATTAATTGTTTCTTGAAATTATCAAGGCCTACAATTAACATGACTTTGGTTTTGAAAATTTCAAAAAAATCATGAATTGATAATTCATATCCAATCATTGTTTATTCGTAATTTTTGAGACTACTCAAGGCCCTAATGAGCCCTACTTCTGGTAGAAATTAGTTTCAAGTATTTTTGGGATGGAAATTTTAATATATTTCTGGAATTGAATTTTGAGTAGTTTTCTAAATACAATTCTAAGCAAAAAATTAAAAACACGATAGCTCTAAAAAAATTTCACTTTTGCTCAGAAACTTGGTAAAAATGTAAGAATTCAAAAAAGTAATTTCAAGAATGTCACATCTTCGCTTTTGGAGATAATGATGAAAATGCTTAGGCTTCCTAACAGATAAGATAGTTTCATGATTACAACGGCAAAATGTTCAATTGTGAAGACAAACATATCCAAGGATCCATCCCATCGTTGTCTGATCAATATACTTGCAGTTTATATTGAAACTGAAAAATTTTTCAGCCATTGTAATAAATTGTCTGAGGAAAAACAAGAAACGAAAGTTCCGGTTACATTATTATTTTGTCGGCATATTTAAGCAACTATTTAAAAGATGAATGGCGATAATTTTAATCTTTGTTCTGTTTCCGGTTTTCTTTTCTTTTTATTTGTTCTTAAGGCTACTGCATTACTTGATGAGGGCACAAATTCAAACCGGAATGCTTATATTTCCTATTTCTCACTTCTCCTTACCATCGTTCTTCCTTTCCACAATTTAATTATTGCCGTAATATCTCATCTAAGCTTTTTGATTTTCATGACAAGATCTTAAACGAAATGATATTGGTATTTTAAGAGATTATTCATATTTACTTAGGCTTATCAAGAACACGTGTTTTTCTCATCATCTGCTTTTACTTGAATACTTTTCAAGGTGTGAAAGCGTTAATTATATTATTTTAATGACCGTTTTTGTGTTAATTAAAAAATGATTCAATTCAATTATAGTCCACTTGACCTTTTGTATTTCGGAAAATATTCTTCAAGCATGCAGAAACAAAAACTTATCTATAACAAAGAGAAAGAAAGAAACAGGTCATAATTTATGAAGTAGCGCTTGAATAATATTACGACATTAAATATTACATGATCAGTTTAGATTTGAATTTCGTAAAAATGCTTTAAGGATGAATTAACTAATTTGTTAAAAATTTTCAAATCATCGGAAGTGTAAAGAAAATGAAACGAGAATGACGTTACGACCAAGATCACAAAAGCTGTGCGATTTTTCAATAACAGCGTGTCACCATGTAGTGACATAATCCAGAATGACTGCAGATTTCCATTGAAAGTTCTAAACAGTGCAAAATTTCCCAAACAAGACTTCCAATCATCATCTACCAAATCACTCGGTTTCATGAATCTTATTTGATTGTGGGCGATAATGCTTACAATCAAATAAGCAATTCATGAAACGAATGATTATCTTGAGAAAAGAATATGATTGCAAGATCAGTCTCGAAAGTAAGAATGACATTTGTAAAAAAGACAGATGAGGAGAAGATTGAGGAAGCATGGATAGTAGCGGTAAAAAAAATCGGAAAAAATAGTGGAAGGGCGGGGTGAGGGGTGCGAGTATGGATGAAGAAGTTTCGAAGACACATAAATAATCAAACAACAATCGTGCATTGGGTAGGTAGATATTATCAGGTTTCAAAATTCAAGTGTCGGGTTTTCTGAGCAAAAAACAGCGATTGATAATATCTTTCTTTTTATGGCCCAAAAAGAACCTTTTCAGTATGCTAACGTTTTGAAGTTAACCCTCTGACACTTGTTCATCTATTTTCGCAACAACTTTTAAATTTATCGGGTTTAAACTTAAACTGTTTGGATTATCACTCTCCGGAGTAAATGTTCTTTATGCAAACATTCCCATATTGGATTTTGATTGAAACCGAAAACATATGCCATTTTCTTGCTACCAAATAATATTGTTCATTGATCTCTTATTAAATATCAACATGGAAATGTATCGATCGGTACCTTTTTCCTTCACTCTTGTTTTGATTAGCGTGACGAAGAAATTAGAAATTATAAAAATAAATCTTCTAGTCAAATGTTGTTTGTTTGCACATATACATACACACACACACACAAAACATACACATACATATGTCATCCCAAACAACATATTTACATCAAGTCGCTTTCGGGTATACCTGGCCAGTTTACCGCTTGGCTCCAGGTGTTCAGTAAGGATAGGATCTGAATCTCGGAGTGCTTAATTTCCGGAATCTTCCGCAGAGATGAATGACAGAAGTTTAACCAACTAAGGATTCCATGAGAAGTCTCTTATGAACACTAGATTTCTATTGGTTTTCATTAGCCATTGTAGTAATTTTCTTTTCTTTCTGTACATCTTCTTCTTACTTTGCTTGCGGAAATCTCAAATTTTAACATATCAGTTTTCTTTTTCTTTTTGCAAAATAAACATGGAAATAAAACAGATAAGTGTTATAATCAACCTAACATTAATATAAGAAAACCTAAAATGAAACATTTTAATTTTTTAGAAAAACTGGAAATTCTTGAAAATATATACAAAGAAAAAATGATGAAGGATATGATGTAATAAGGTTGTATTATTACTTAGGATGCCATTCAAGCGACAGAAATAAAAGTTTTAGTTTCGTTCGCTTTTTTATGAATTAACGATAAAATCCTTCTCTTTTTCATCTCAAAAAGTTTCCGAACAGACTTGCGCAAGAAATCAGTGCAAAAGAGATTAAGATCAAACACCAATTTTACACAGTACTAACAGTTTTCCGAAAAAATAGACATGATAAGAGTGATCCTTCATCCTTTATTTTCATCTGCCTAATCTCAACAACTTTCACTCCTTGACAAAATAGAACTAAATGATGCAATGATTAAATTTATAAGCTTTATTCGCTGTACTTTCATATGTCCGACAGAAAGAAAAACAAGTGAAAAACCACCTCTTAAAATTTTAACAGTACGTTTCATCAAAACTAGTTAGCGAAAACCGTTGATGAATAGCACAAACTATTTAAAAACAAATTATCGATTTTTTTCATTGGTTTCACGTGCATCATTTGGAAATTGTACGATATGTCTGATTCAGCATCACCGATACCGATTCAAGCGATTCTAATGTTTGCTAAAGTTCTCCATGCTTTCTTTTTTCTGTCTTGTTCTCTTTTCATCGTTTTAAAATCAATTCCTATTGGCTTTTTTCCATTATCGTAAATATTTTTAGATGTTTTGAAACGATGACTTTACTAGTAATGCAGGTATTTGGGGATAAATAAAGACGGATGTCATCTGAAAGCTATTGGTGTTCAAAAAGGCTTGAAGAATAGATAGAAAGGATGAATTAAGTAGAAAAGAAAAGAAGAAATGAAAAAGGCTGAAATACGGAAGAGTTAAGGGATGAAATACTCACATACATAAATATAAATGGAAAGAGGAAAAATTTCATGAAAATAATTACTTACATTTGTAGCGAAAGCTAAAGGGGGGAGAAATTTGCCATATCATCGAGAAAATAATTCTTTTGTAACATTTTGCTCTGTCCTATACGAATTTTGATTTGTTGAATTTGAATAAAAACTTAAATAAATCGACCAGCAAAATGACATTTTCTTCAGTTGCAATAGCCATTTTTTGAAAATATTCATAAAAGATCATCCAGCTTCAATCTATTTCATTCCATTCTAAAATTCAAACTAATATTTTCAACTTAGAATTTCTTCAATAAAGCAAAAAAAAAGTCCGTAGTAGCTTATTTATCTATTTATAACAATTCCACATTAGCGCTGCATGTTCACTGAAGTGAATAAGTTTCGAACAAGTTGTTGACATAATGAAAATCGAAAAAATTGAACATACAATTTTCCCCTCCTTTATTTAGTGATAAATTTAAATTTGAAAAATGCAAACCAAATTCATTCCTTTTGTTTGTAATTGCAAAAATTTCAATCCGTGGTATTTCATTATCAATAAGCATACCCTAATATTCCATTCTTTACTATTACTTAGTTCATAAATTCAAGAAAGTAAAAGTGAGCTAAATCATTATGCTTAAAGTCTCAATTGCTAAAAAGTATTTATATGCTCAAGAAAACAACAAACAATGTCAGTTTTGCAGTTATTAATTTTCTTCCTCTATAGTTAATCCTGCAGTATGCAATAAATAAACTGAAAAAGATTCTTTATTCATTCACATAAAAACCAAAAGAACATTATCAATGTTATCATAACTTGCGCCGAAATTTCCTTCAATAATCTAATGTCGGTCTGAAAATATTCACACTTATATTCTCAATGAAGATAGAAAAAGCGAAGAAAACAAATGAGGATTTTTTACATTAATGCTAATACAATATAGTTAACAGGCAATTTTCAGCTCTTAAAAGTAAAAATTGAAATAATCAAAATTCCGACCATAACTTACAGATTATTGATGCTGTAAAATGGTACGGAAGGTGGCTGTTTGATCGACACGGTAGACGATGATGTTTCGTCTACTAAATAATTGTTACCATTACTGTCTCTTTAATCCCACTGTTTTTAATTAAAATATGTTTTGAATCAGTGAAAAATGCAATAAATAACTACATGAGCATTATATGCCAATACTGTAAACAACATAATTTTCTTTTCTTTTAACAAACAGAGGTAATAAACATGACAGTAACTTGACCCTAAATTTATTTCTTTTCACAACTATATTCTATCAAAATAGAATTAGCATAATATTATAACTCTTGTTTGCTAGGCTTCTAAAAGAACTTTCCACCAATAAACAGACATCACGACATCATAGCCTATTCGTCAGAATACTAATAGCTATTTAATATTCGAATTCATATTCTAGGACAAACTTGAAAACTGAATTCAAAAATCAAATGAAAAATTGACCTAGAGATGCTTTCTTCATATTCAAATAGTTTTTATATCGGATAATAAAACAAGCGTAGATACAAAATGATAATAATATCAAGATGCCTATGAGTGAGGAACCAGTCCAGAACAGTGCCGAGCGTGATATCATTAAACCAGATGATAATGCACGAGTTACTTCAACGCATGGCTAAAAATATCAGTATTTTATAAAGATTTGATATTTCGAAAATTTTACAAAAAAAAAAAAAACAAATAAAAACCCATCTATTTAGAAATATGCGATACATAAATAACAGCTTCATGGGAACTTCACCTAAAAATTTCATGAAATGCTTCGTTCACAACTTTACCTCTATATTAGCTACTTTGAATACTTGATAAAGACGTGATAGCGTGCCTCCACCATTCAATGTCGCAGAAAGCGCCGAAATAGCATTTTCTTGTCTGAGGATTACTCCATTACGTAAAGTATGAAAGCATACCGATGACCTACAATTGCTAATGAATTTTTTAGGCTTTATTAATTTGCTGAGCAAATTTTGAAATAATCAGAGGAATAAAAATGATTGGACTTTTGATACGCCAAATGTATCGATTATTATACTAATTGAGCTTAGAGGAGAGAATCAAATTTATTTCATCCTTTTTTATGACAGTCAAAAAGGTATTCAGAGGGAATCTAAAAAAATCAGATTACGGCTTAGCTTAAATTTTAAAGCAAAACCTATTTCTTCCCGCTGATTCGTAAACGTGAGGTGTACCAAAAATTACAGAAATGTCGGACAATGCTGGTTCTAATTTCAGCGCGTTGTGTAGATGCCTGTAAGAAGCAGCGCAAGCAAAATTTTAATCTTCAGAATATTTCTGGATTAGATGCTTTCCTAGCAGGAATAATATAATTTCATAAAACAACTTGATGACAATATCAAAATAATACAGCATTTGAATTCAACTGCATACTTACTGATTGAAATCCTCAAGATTTAATCCTAGAAGATGAACATTCTGATCGAAGATAAATTTCAGGAGCGATGGGAATTTTACGTTATGTACCTTAAAAAATAAAGCATCTGCGTGTCATATCTTGGAAAGAATTGGAATCAGAATTTGCAATCCCAAAATTATGAATCCTGCAATACATCAGAATTCTTCAAACAATAGTCTGTTATTTCGTAGAAATATTTAAATTTCACTGACATTCTTCTTTCATTGTTTCTATCTGTGACTGCTAAAATTTCACTCTTGAAAAACTGAAATAAGCTCACCTGTTTAACAATATGTGCAATTTGTATGGATTCTGTAGTTGTTCGTTGTTGACTAGCAACAATATCAAATGTAAACACACCTTCCGTGTAATCCCCAAGCATTGGATCAATGCGAATATCGCCTGATACTGGATCGATCGTGAAGTATGGCGCTGATTCCTTGGGTATTTCTTCATTTTCGGCACTAAAGAAATTTAAAATTTATGTCTCAATAAAAACTATCAAACTAGAAAAATAATCGATAGGTACGGTGTGAATCGCATTGATCCAAGCTGATATGTAATAGTCTGTTGATGAGATTTCAGTCGTGTCACCGGTATGGTTGTTTCTGAATCAATTCCTAAAAAGATTTGAAGCTGCATTAGACATTATTTTCTGATATATAAAGCTTCAAATTTGGTGATCTTAATTCAGAAGTTTTAAGAGATTTTGACTTACCAAATACACTAACAGTATGATTTTCGAAAAGATGTTTCATTTTACTCATCTGCTCTACAACGCTATTTGTTTCAGTTCGTACTTTAAATGCAATCATACTTGCGTTATTACTGTCAAATGCTATTTCCGGTGTTTTGGACATATTGAAAGCACTAAAAAAATTAAATTTTATGAAGCAACATCTAAATATAAAATATTTATATTATTCCGCAATCTTTCGTTAATATGCAGCAAGCAGTCTTATTGATTAATTTTCAGATATTCACTGAGAAATTTTTATAGATTGGGTAAATTTAAATTGAATTCTCGAGAACTCATGAAGAGTTATGAGACCTAGCTAAGGCGCATAAATTATATTCATCGTATTTGAGATCGTTGGAATTTGTCACCGAAACAATACCAGTTTTTTTGTCAACAGTGAATATACCATCTCGATTTGAACCTTAACAGTAATTCAAATCAGTTGAATTATTTACTTTTTTTTTTAATCTTTAATTCATCTGATGCATTGATTTACTTGCTACCTGACTCTAAAATTCATGCAATCACGAGAAATCTTTTCTATGACAAGAGAAGGAAGTAAAGCTTACAGCTAGGTAGCATATAGTAATACGTCGAGTTATAAGGCGCATCATCTATATCCACTGCTTTTAGTTGTCCAACGACCGTATTACCCGACTGAATCATAAATACTAAAGATACCGACTGAAATTTATCGATCAATACATAACGGAAATCAGTGATCAAAATCAATTCGGCATCCACGCCAAAATTCATTTTGAAAGTCAGTACTTGATGTTATTGGTTGAAAAGTACATTTAATTTGAACCAGTGCTGTCTTCCACTTCTTTTCCGTGCAGCGAATTGGGAATGAGGTAAAAAAAAAAAAAAAAAAAAAAAGGAACTTTTGGTAGAATTCGCTTTTTGTATTTCATTAGAGCTTTCACTAATGAAGAATGAAAATCTCTTAAAAAAAAAAAAAAAAAAAATACACTGTGAATTTCCGAAAAGATTGGCAAATTGTCGTTAACATCATTGACTTCAATTCGCAGGAGACGTGTAGTTGTTGTTTTGTCCATTTCTATCGCATCTTCCGCTTTCACTTTTAACTAAAATCGGCTAGCAGTGATGACAATAATCTTTCATAATTCTTTTTGAAAATTAGCGAACTCTGGAAGTTCTCATTTTCCTGACTCAGAATAAATACAGCCTTATTTGACAATAAATTCGGGAAGTATTCCCAATTCACTTTATTTCGATGATAATTTACAGTATTTTTATTTTTTTTTAAGGACACCACCAATTCTTCGATAAGCAGTAAAATCAGTAATTAGCTTCGTGGTCAGACGCAGATTATAAAAATGTCCCACCAGTTCTCTTGATAGCATCTTGAACCCTATTAGTTATCATAAAAGAAGAAAAAGAAAGAATGATGTTGCGACAAAACGCCTTCTGATACTGTTTCGGATTTGAAACGGTTTTACTGATGTTCAAATAGGATTCTTTGACTTAAGAGAAAAATTAATGACGGCAACGAACTACGTAAAGGGAAAAGCTTATTTTTTGATTCCACTTATATTATGGTATCCTACGATGTAGGATGCGGTTGAATCAAACTGTAAGAAAAATATTGAGATAACGAATTGATCTTTGTATGCAAAATTAACAGGTCAGTTATAAATTACTCTATTGTTGGCAGAACAAATCCAAAAAACTTTTCTTGAAGCTTGAGAAACAATTTAATTAGATGCCAGAAATCGAAACAAGCCACTCTTTGTGTTTTCCATTGCGCTGATGCCTATATGATGCAAAAATTTTAAACTTGAAAAGCTAATTTTGTCTGTTAATAAAATTGACGAAATTTCGGAAATACTTTACCAATTTTTGTTCCTATTTGAAATCTAAACTTGACTACTTGTAAATTAACTTCAGCATAATTAAGTATAAGAAATGTAGTTCTCTGTCGTGACACTTAAATATTTGGTAGTATTTTAAACAAAGATGCAAGTCAGCAATATTTTCAAACTTAAATTTCGAGATTGTAAGTTTTGATTTTCAAATTTCAAGCTTTTTGAAAATAATGAACTCTATGTTTACAAATCCAACCAGCTTTTGTGAAAATGTCCAAGATATGAATTATTTACTTCGGAATATTGAAAAATTCAATTTTTATAGAATGCCCAGACAATCCTTGAATATGCAGATTGATCAGTATCGGTTCTAGCTGAACAATTTGAAATGTAAAAAATAATGGGTAGCATGATGTTTCAAAAATGTCCAGAAACGAAAGATCAAGCGATCGCTGATAGAATAAAAATATTCTCAATGACTATTTGTCTGTCTCCAATAACTATTCCATTTCACAAATAAAACTGCATATAACTTTTATTGCAATACGGTTGTTGAAGTGGTCAATAAACAAGAAGGCATCACTATTTGCAATTATAGATCCATTAAGACATATCTGAATTTAAAATATTGATGATATGGATTCGATAGCTGAAGATTTCGAAAAAAGTGAAATTTGATATAATAGACTCGAAAAATTAAAGCATCGATTCATAAATTCAATATCGTCAAATGAATAACCAGTCGGGACAAATAAACCCAAATGCTGTTGGCGAATTAGAATTAGAAAGTCGATATAAAGACAAGCAGTTACAAGATTGAAATAATCCTTATGACTAATGAAGTAAAATGAAAGAATGATGTTCAGGAAAATGTTTTATATATAGTCTGAACAAAGAGAAATGATTAAGACTCATTTCATTCATTTAAACTTATGAACAATAGAAAATATTACTAAGAATTAACGAAAGATGATATGCAATTCTATAAAATCTTAACAATCGAGTTTAATAATAATTAAATGCTATGACAGATAGTCCAAATGCACTTTAATCAATGCATTTATTATCCTTATTTTGCAAAAAGAGTTAAATTAATAGCTGATAAATTAACTGCACTTTCTCGACAAGCCATTCCAAGATGAAGTAAATAAATTAAAGGATAGGACCTTTTAAGCAACATGTTTAGAAATTTTATATGAGTAATAAATGATTATTCTTGAAAGAATGAACTGAATAATTATGAAAAGAACATCATTCTTTAGAAAGTCAAAGATCACAATAATGCCTAAGAAGTGTAAAATGTAGAAGATGTACATATCTAAATTGTACGGTTTAATCCGTCTTTAAGATAGATCCTATGAAATGATATTTTTTTTCAGATTATTTTGATTAATGAGAAAGTTGAACAGAAGCACAAGAATTTATATCAATTTCTGAATACAAATAGCCAAGAATAGCTAAAGAATTAATAAATAGTATATCACAATATTCCGAACATTTGAAAACCGAATAATCTTGCAGTTATAGCAACTAATTATGGATAGATGTTCCAAAAAAAAAAAAAATGAGTGCTGCTTGGAAGGTAAGGAAAAAATTTTTTGTTTAGCATTGTTTACAGCACAATTTTCAATGCGATGACATTGACAGCAACCAAACTGCCAACATCAAGTTTGGTCGCATCACGTCCAAAAATGAACTGTTCCACATTTGGTTTTGGCGGATTTCGTCGACTGCTATCATGCAAATTCCAGTACGGTCTGTGCCATACTCCTGCGTCTGTGTGTTGATACGGCAACAATGACGTGTAGAAACGACGATAAACACCTAAGTTAACGAACAAATTGAAGCGAATTTTCAGGAAACTTTTTTATGCGCATAGGTTTCTGGATGATCTCGATATCATGAAGCCGGTAAAGGATTTCGAAAGTGGACCTAATCTTACTTGGATTTGAAAAAGAACTGCCAGAATTTCAACCAGAGTTTCATTGATCTCCAATTTAATCAATTTTTCTTTCGCAAACTTTCCAAATAAAAGATTTATTTTATTATTAAACTGCCATATTTAAATAGCAAAGTGTATCGGTAGATGCTTTATGTGATATGTTATCAAACAGACTTTTCCGGATATTTGGCATAAGCAAAAAGTCTGAACAGTGTCGAATTTTCGGAACGTTTTTTTTTAAACTGTCAGTTTTCCTGAAACAAAATTAAATTCATCCAAAATTATAGCTATGTCAAGGATTTACCTTGAAAGCAATTTAACTGACAATCGCGTGCACAATTTTCCTCCGTTACGGGTGATGTCATCGTTAAAGGTAAATGATAGTTGCCAGTTTTACTTTTCATATTTAATACACGGCGATTGTTTTGCCGAAGTGAATGATGAAGAGCTTCTTTCATTCTAGATATTAATCCAACTTGATTAATGAATTCATGGAAATCGGAAAGGAAAGTTAAATGATGAAGTTATTTAATTATTCAAATGGCTGCTAAAATTACCTAATATTCTAGAAAATGACCAAAATTTAAATTACTCATGCCACTTAATGATCTTAATCTAGTAGTCATAAAAGAGATATCTTCTTCTAATCGTAAATTCTGCCCAGATAAGTGCAAAAGCTATACTGAACTGAACCAGCAAATCAAATACTGATGTAATTGAGTAACCAACATTATTTCATATAATGCAAAATTCACACTCTGTAATTTATTCTTCTTTCATATTCGAAGCTTATAATCAATTCCATGATTTCTTTGTATTGTTCCTTTAAGTGATGTAAACCTAACCTTTAGTATTAGGTTAACAACAGAAAAACAAAGTACCTTTTTTCCGAGGCAAAATGACGGTGTTTCTCTGGTACGGACCATTGTATTTCGCATGCAATTCCCAAGAGGCCAATATCTTCATGGAACCACAAACTAAATTCGTTCAGGACATCATCAATTAGACTAACGATACCACCCGATGAAAATTCAAAAATAGTTGTTATGTACTTTGTTTCCGCAATGCTATCCCGGAGTAACTTCTCAATACTTTCATAATCCGGTATCTTGGCTTCCTCACTCTGAAGTTCCAGATCACTTACAGTGCCAACTTGGCGTGGAACAGCAATGGCTTTCAGATTACTCTTTTCGTTCTTTTGCAATTCTTCACTATCAAAAGACTGCTGCGTGATCGTTTCTAATGTACGCTGGAACAATGGTTGAGCCCGAAAAAAAGTTACCCCAAGCGGTGATAAGGCCGGTGATGCAGCAGCTGATTTGCTGTAGCGTACATCAATTCCTGACAAATAACCACTTTCACGTCCGCATGATTCCGGCAACGATTCATCCATAGACATATCCAATTCATAAATAGACTTCCGTGTTGCATTCCGTTGTACTCCACAGGTAGAATAATCGGACACGTAATCCGCATCTTCGGATTCACATGATTTATCATGAGCAGCGGTGTCTACGCTAGCTTGAGTCATCAAATTATCCGCGAGCATTCGACTACCTGGTAACCTGGAAGGCAACAGTAGTGCTTTAAAAGTCTCACAATTGTTATCACTTAACATTCGGCCATCAGGAATCTCCGCAGTCTTCGGATGCTCATCCTCTTCTGAATTCTGTTGGTCGTACTGCTGATGTTGTTGTTGTTGCAGATTATATGCTCTTTCCAATTGTTCCTGTAAATGATGACATATCGTAGCAGCTGAATAAACATGACAATAACTGACTGCCGAAGCCTGAAATTCCAAAATATTTCTCACTTACTGAAGATTGCCTTGTTACTGTTGCTGTCGTTGTTTCGGTGCTTTGAATGATTGGCATTATCGGCTTTAAATGTGCCCGGCGATTACCGCCACCTTTACGGTCATTTTTTGTGCTATCTATTTGTTCTTCTGCTAAATCGTCTTCATCACTACCCGAACTGGAAACTTCTGGATGACAATTCGCGCATTTCGTGGTAGAACGGCGACTCTTGCTACTCAGACGTCGTAAAATCTTGTCCAACTTTTCAACAGTATTCATCTTTTAACAGGATACAAGATTTTGTTCAGTTTTTGCTGCGCTACCACCGATGGCACCACTACCATTCAAAAGCTTCAGACAAACTTCCTTCTGAAAATCCTGAATTTCGCGATGACCAGATGATTAAAGTTTGTTCAGTGGCCGTAAACCAGCTTTAAATAAGCTTTTCTCGTAAGATTCTGACGCGTCCTGATTTCGGATATCAAAATACTTGCAAAAGAGCTCACAAATGCAGAATTTGATTGCTCATGAAAATATACATAAACGATGTGATGCACGGAAATTCATAGAAATTGCCCAATGAAATGAATGTCAACACATTATTCAATTGATATTATTGGTGATAACAGTAGCGGTGATACAGGGGAATGATTAAGGAAAATTGAAAAGGAGAATTTTTTTAAATTTCGGATATAAGGATCGCTCAGGAAATGCTTGAGTTTCGAAAAATTTAAAAATTGTATTGCTAAAAAATCTACTACCAGACTGAAGAAAGATTTGTCAAAATTCGTCTAACTTCAAAAACAATCTTGAATTACCATGTTAATAACAATAAAACGTTCATTAATAGACATATCCTATCTATAATTGATTCCAACTGTGATCTCTATCTCTGTTCGAAATTCTGCAGTAATTAATGATAAAAAGATGAGAAGGCTTCCAAGCCTAGAAAAATATGTAAATATATGATCCTGTAAAAAAAAAAAAAAAAAAAAAAAAAAAAAAAAAAAAAAGTGACCAAGAATCAGAGAGAAAAAGCAACAAAAACTGTAATTAGTATTGAGAAGACAAAAATTTGGAAAATCTGGTATTTAGCAACATCCCTGAAGTGATGATTGATGATGATAGTAGTTTGGATTATTGCTACTGATAGAGAAAGTGAAGGGAAGATAGAATGACCCGATAAAAGAAATTATCAATGAAAGAAGATGACAGGGATAGCGAAGGGACAACAGTATGCATAAAATATACGTTTTTTAATAACCGCTCAAGCTCCGGGGAAAAAAAATCTAAGGGGAAGATGAGGAAGACGTAGATTTCATGGGTCAGTCGTCCCTTTGTTAAAAGACAAATTGTTCTTCCCTCCTTCCTCCATCTTGTCTTTTTTTTCCTCTGTAAAATTTTTAATACAATATATCTGAAAGAAATGTGACTGTCCTTTCTCTCAAACCATTATGCGAATCTTAGCATTCGTCACCTTGCAGCAGGTGTGCATGAACTACCCAATAATCCATTTGGGCGGTGTCATACAAATCTTTCGAACCTTCAAAAATCGGGAACCACACTATTTACAATCTTAGAAGCTCACATATTCATTATTATTATGAATTCTTATGATCAAATGATATGACATATGTATTCAATTAGAATACACAAATTAAACATTAAAATAAACTTAAAATGAATTTGGAAACTTATTAAATTCAAAATTAAAGAAAAGTCAACAAATTATAGCAGTATAACTGTGATCAAGCTTAGAGATTTATAATGAAATAGGAAGTTTATGTTGAAACATTATGCATATCTTGTCTACAATATTGAAATTCACGCGCTATTTGCAATACCACTAATATAGTAATTGGCTCAAAAGCTACTTAGGATCGTTCTGCACAAATCAGTTGATCGTATTTCGGATGAACTTTTTAATTACACTTTGCATTTCGATGATAATGATGGATTCTTGATAGAGAAAAACACGAAATTTATAACGTACTTCTACAAATGGAGCATAATTTATTGGAGTTTACGAAATAAATTCTTCAAATTTTAATTCATATTTATGAGACATTACGAAATTTTTCTGCTGAGCCGTATCGCTAAATATTATGACGACCTTCAAAAATTAAACAAAATTAAAATATCTTACAGGAAAAACGTTTTTCGATTAGAAGCGAAAGGTCAGGGCAGATTGGAAAAAGTAAATAGGAACATTTATACAAATGCAATTGCAAAATGAACTGTTTACCATTTTATTTTACAATAAGAGATGACATCTGTTAAAGAAAATTCTTTTTCCCTCATTCTCGCAATTCCTTTCCATATTCATCCGTCCTCTTTTCTTATCCTTATTTATAGATATTTTTGTGATGAGATAAGAATAATGTCCATCCTTCATATAACCTTTAATTTTTGAGCTGAAGCATATCATAAATTCTGAATTCCCGGACCTATTTTGAATTGAATTTAATGAAAATTTAATGGAAGAAAGAAATCTGCTAGAGGCACTTATTTCCACTGGAAGTCTGCTTATGCGGTAATGAAAGATCGGCATTAATTATAAATTGCAATGAAAAACTGAACCTGGATATGCTGGATATAGGTCCGGAAATTCAGAATTTATGATATCAATTCACATAATTCATATACACATAGTCTGAGGAAAAATGATCGCGACTTAACATTTTATAATAATAACTGTTAATTTTTTTAGAAATCGTACGTATCGAATGTTTAATATTGAATTTTAATGGAGGAATTCAATGATACATATGTTTTCCGTTTTAACATAGTTTTTGACAAAAAAGAAGAAAAAAAAGAAAAATTAACTCGATTATAATTCATTTTTCGTTTTCAACAAAAACAAAACTATTAGTAAATTTGAAATTGAAACGGAGATTAAAAAAGTGAAAAATCAGTTCGATGTGTAATAAAACAATGCTAATATGAATTACATATTTTTATTGATAGTTTAAGAAAATCTTTACAGAGTCTGTTTAAAAAATAAAGGAAGCAATGGTCAAAAATTACCGCTTCGTTCTTTTTTTTTTTCTTTAGAAATATAAATCGAATTTTAAATTTTTGAATTATTACAGAAACGACTATATTTTCTGCCTAGGTTTTCTTTGCATGATATTAATTATTACGTTTTCCCTTTAGTGCCATTAATTCTTTTTCCAAAAAAAAGAAAATTTTACACATCAGACTGAACAATAATAATTTTTCTACACAAATAGACTGTTTATTAAAATAAAATCCATTCTTTCGTGTTTGACTTTTTTTTATTAATTTATTTTAAGAGAAACTAGACAACTGGTTTTCTGCATACTGATAATTACTTTACGATACTCGAACACATCTTAACGCTGCATCCCCTGTTTACTAGACGTATGCAGTTGCAGGAGAATGTCACTTGCGAACAAGCAAGTCGGCTGATTGCCAAATTTAATCAGAATCTCTAAAAAGCCATCAAATTTGCAATTAATTTCAATTTTTCCTAAATCCTATTTCCCCTTAACTAACATTTTTATGCACCTCCTTCTGAGCTTTTTCAATTTCAGAAAAAAAAAATCCTTCCTGCTTACATTTGAATCATATGTGAAATCCAGAATGAAAAATGGATATTAAAAGCTTTTTAGAGAAAAGGAACTAAAAGAACTAATAAATTATATTTATAATTTTCAGCATGCATGAGTTCGATTTTAAGTGAGTTTAATCGGAATAAATTTCAAACTAAAAAATACAGCAACCAACTGCATTATGGTGAATTTGTTTCAGGTCTTAATCTTTGACACCTCAGATACCAAATCTACCAGGCTTAAAAGTCTGTAAGAGTACAGAAGGCCGAATTTCTCGAGATGAAGATATTAAAAATAAGTATCAGATCTTTCTAATACTGAAATTTAACGGACTCTAACGAAGAAGTTGGTCAAGTTCGGAATTTTCAAAGCATAATCAGATCAGATCGAAATAATTGGAAAGATGGATCGCAGCTTTGTTTAATTTACGGCTATAGTGTGAACATACTTTAAATTGGATAGCCAGAAATCAGGAAAAAAAAGGATAAAAGAAAATTAGAAAAAGTTATCTTAATAAAAAAAAAAAAAAGCTTATGAACTATCAGCTCTGCATTATTTTTAGTTTGCTTTGTTTTCATAATGTACAATTGAAGTGGAGAAGAACTGATACCTTTTCTACCATATTTGCGCCATACAAATAAGAACTTTAAGGGTTTTAAAAGAATTCTTTTAAAAACGCAACTTCTTTATCAAATTAGTTGCAAAACTGGCCATAATTTAATCAAATCGGTAAATTGTAAAATATGAAATTAAAAAAAAAGAAATTGGAATAAAATTTTTATTCACGACTAATAAATATGTACTAGGCAGGTTTCTCACATGAAAACTAAATAAAATAGGAATAGCGTCAACGGAATGAAATGATACTTCTTAATTTCTCCTTTCCCCACACGATTATATGACCTTTGCGAACACACAAAAATAACAGTTGCATGAAAGAAGTTAGTAAAAAAATGTCACCACCAAAAGTAAATTTTTTTAACAGTTATCATTCAGCTCTTGTCATTCTATAATAACAAAAGTAGTTCTTTTTTTCAAAAAACACAATAAAGATCTTTAATCGGTATGAGAAAATGTCTTTTTCAAGAGTGTTTTTTTAATCAAAAATTGCGGCACCATTTATTTGTCTTCTCTCTTTTATAGTAAACATATACTGCGTAAATTCACACAGTGCAAATTTAAATTTCTTCTTTAAACTTTAGTTGGCGGCTAAAGTCAGAATAGCTCAAAACTGAACACTGCAAAGATGATTTGTGAAAATGCGATTGAATTTTGTCCCATATTTCTTCTAAAAATGGGAAAAAAAATATCGCTGGAACTTCAAAAAGCTATAAATCAGTATGAAATAAAAGTAAAACTTGTCAAGGTAAAATACATTTCTAAAATTAGTTTGTTCATATTATCTCAGATTGACAAAGGAAAGAAGCGAAGGACAAAACAAGAAAATGGCTGAACAAATTTAATGCATCGACACATTGTTTATTTTGCGCGAAATTGACTAGTGATCATTTTAAAAAGTTTGCAAACATAAAAAAAGTATCGAATGATTGCATACCGAAAGGGAAATAGTATCAATCAACCGTAAAAATACCAAATTCCTCAGAATGACAGTTTCCAACAATAAAATTGAAAAAAAAAAAAAAAAAAAATGAACCACATGAGGACAGTTCTTTCTCCGACCCCAATCATACAATTAAGCAAAGATTAACTTTTGGCAAACGATGATTAATCCTTTAAATGTTATATCATAAAAATAACCGTGCTCTTCTAATCCGAGGATAACGACGGCGCTGAATACTACGTCCATGACGTTTACCCCATAATTTCTCATATTTTTAATTTAATCTGTCATCAGATCGATGTTTAACAAACTGCTAGGAACAAAAAATATGATGATATCATTTGAATCAACTTAATCATGAAAAATAATCCTCAAAGACTAAAATTTTCTAACCATAAAGACTAAAAAATGGAATGAATGAATAAATGCAGTTTTAATTCTTCCTTTTAACTAATCGACTGTTTCCTTTCCTGTCTCCTGCTTAGCACAGTCCCAGTATTTTCCAAATATCCGTGAGCGTAATATATTTCGCTTTCTCTTGTCATTTCTGTCCTCTCTATTAAATATAAAAAAAAAAAGTAAATAAATTACACGAAACATATGTCAAATAATTAATGCACTTGACAACACATTCGAAGTGAAACGATCAATAATCGATATTGGCTTTCAAATAAATATAACAATGAAAATCTAAACTGAAGACTGAAAAGAAGCAAAAGAAATTGGCATGTCATTGCGTCTCGTCTACGATACCATTTATGGCTCTTTTTCATCTCATCGCAGTTCTTTTCCACTTTTTCATTTGCCCTTTTATTTAAGGTCAACTCAACCGGACATATCATCGATCGATGGCTCATTTAATATGACAGCAACTAAAGTTAAAAGTAAAAAGATCTGTCAGTGGTGTGTTACATCACTTAAACATACTTCCGCATGAATGTATTAATACTTGCTTTGCATCATACCCAAAACTTGTCATATAAACATTTCACATATTAGAAATTACCTAATTATCTTTTTATTAGCAAACCAATTATCTAAGTATCGCAAGCAGAGCATTCAAGGAATTCTTAAAGACTGATGACTATTTCAAGAAGGAATTGAGACATTCTTCTAAAATACGGTAATTCCAATCATAATTTTCGCGGATACTTTTCTTTCATCTCTCCTCTCCTAAATGAAATGCAGCAAAGAATGACAATGACATTTAAAAAGCTTTTTAGTATTTGACGAATTCCTTAATCAATAAAAAAAAAGAAACTGGACAAGAAAGAAATGGCAAGCTAAAATATGGTGAAATACTAAAAATGTACTGAAATTCGATGAATTTAAACTTAAAGCTATTTGCTATGAAATAAAAAAACTAACGAGCCGAAAAAATGAGCAATGTTACAGTTTCAGATTAATCACAGCGCAGGGAAAAGGTGAATGCTCGAGAAAAACTCTTTCTGAATTAATATTTGAGAAAAGAGAAGAAAGGAAAGAACAGGTATGCAGGAAAGTTGAAATGTTCTCACTGGAAAGTTTTTCAGTAACTCTGTGTCAGCAGAAATTCAATCACTATTTGAAACTGGAGTTTAGAAACTAAAAGTAACTTAATCTTTTTTTTTTTTAAATTAGGAGGTGATGTACTGTTATTTCTTGTTTATTTTTGATGACGGCAGGAACATGAAGGAGCGGGGGGATAGGAAAGGGGAGCTTGGATGACAAAAATTGAAGGATTTTTTCAAAACTGAATATACAATGGAAAAAGAGAAGGAACTGCGTTCTTCAAAATTCCAAATATTTTGCATATAAAAAGACATCTTTTCGTTCGTCGTAACTCGAAAAAAGAGAAAAAAGGAAACTGTAAACAAAATAATTTTCGAATGAATTTTACCTATGAAATACATTTATGGTAACGAAAGTTAGAAGATTCAAGGGGAAACAAATTATTGGTTAAATTATATCTAAATAATCTTTTGATATATCTTCTCAATTCATTCTTTTTATGCTCCATAAATAACAGCTCCAAATATATGATATCTCGTAGTCATTTGTAACCAGCAAAGAGTTGAAGGAGAAGGAGGAGAAGATAGTTTGAAATTCCGATTATTTTCAAACTGTGACGAAAAGGATATTTCTAATCTCCATGTAGGAAAAAATTATGCTGAAGAGATGAAGACAAAATTAGAGCTGAGAATACTTAAATGTGATAATTTCTAATTTATATTTGAAAATCTTTTAATAAAATCAAAGAACGGGCACTTTTGGGAGTCACAATAACAACAATATAAAATCCTCCCTTTCCTCAGTCGCTTTAATAGTTATGGAAATTCTCCATGTAGATATACAAGAAATTTGAAATAAAAGATTATACACTAAGAAGATTGCGAAAAGCATTCTTCCGAAGATGATGACTCATATAGTCTTTTGATTTCCTTTTTTTCCTCGAAAAAAGGAAAAGAAAGAAACAGTGGGAAATTTCCTGATAAAGCTTCATTTTTTAAAAATAAAAAAAAGATTTCTGTTCCGTCAACAATCTATGTTGCTTTTCCGTGTTAAGACGACTATCCGTTGAATACAGATCACGTACTGTCCTCTCACTGTTACGTTCGAGATGGCTCTCAAACGGAATGCAGTGCTAGAATTCCTTCATCAGTTAGTTATTTCCCAAATTCTATCAGGATAATGTAGCGTATAAAAAGTGACCGTACGTGGCTCAAACTGAAGAGAATTGTAAGAAATGACGAATGACAATTTTATTACAATTTAAATTGATTATGCGAACGGCTGTTATCCTTATCCGAATTTTCATTTCCAAAAATAAAAGAAAAAGAAAGTGCCGGTCGCTTAGCTTCTGTTATGATGAGGAAAACGTCTGCTTCTAAAAAATGACTGGAAAAGTAAACAATTATAGTTGGATTTCAGCACAAATTTCTGGACTAAAAGTGATAAAAATTAATATATTTTGATAAATAGATCTTTCCTATTACAAAATGATGAAATATTACATATAACAAAGAAAAAATCTCCTCACTTTCAACATATTTTCATCTTGTATTTTACTTAAAACTCCTTAAAAATGCATTTTTTGTGCAACTTAGAACATCATTAGCAGAAAATATGGTTAACATTAATGTCATCATGATTGACTGCCATCACAGATTTAGATGGTACGAGAATTTACAGGGAACTTAAAAAGAATAATCAATTATTTCTAGTCACCAATTTTGGAACTGTTAATATATGAAGAGTCCAGAAATGATACCCTACCCTAAAGTATGAGGCATGAATTCCCATCAAAATGATAAAGCTCGAAAACGAAGCTTTTACTAATATACTAAAATCGCGAGAAAGGAGAAATTGCCGGAATTAATTAAATTTCAAAATTAAGGAAAAAAAAGCACAAAATTTCAAAAGTTTAAAGCGGCATTCTTTGATGTGCTGTAATGCTCTTATTAAATTTAAATTCTTCATCCAACTACGCAATATTATTAAAAAAAAAAAAGCAACGTTCGCCGGAAAATTTTGACAGATGAGAAAATTTCCAAATCCACTTTGCTTTAAAAAAACTTAGTACAAAACTATTTCATACATATATTTTGATTAAAAAACCATAATAGGAGAATTCATCAGTTTGCGTCATTTTATCTAAGTCGATGTAACGATTAAAATAATCATATATTTTAGAGAAATGATTGGGCTAGCCTCTGATCAAATCTTTTTAATATTCACTTCTAATAAGCTTTTTTCCTTAGTTTCACTAAACACATGATTCCAGATTTTACGACAATTATATCATCAAAGCTTTTCTTGGATTGAACTTGTCAAGTCACTATTATCTTTTCTCGTTATTTTACAAAAGTGCCTCGATTTGTGAGACCAAATGGATTCTCCAGAATTTCACAAACAGTCAAATTTTAAGTGAATTTCAAGTTTACTATAACAAACAATTTGGAGAACTGAAAGCAAAAACAAAAACATTACTTGGGTCGTAAAATTTGGTAATGTGCTTCGATGGTGATAAGAAAATGACTAGTACAAATGTCATCTAGTTGTTAAAAAAAAAAAAAAAAAGGGAAAAAAAAAACTGACGACATTAAAGGTAACAATAATTTATCAGTTGGAGAGAAAGAAAAACTTTGGCTTGGAGATTTATATTTACTTCATTCTCATACATAAAAAGCATAAGTTACTCCACTTCTAAGCAAACTTTAAATCTGGAATTTTGGCATCAGTCATTATGTATTGATTATATAGTCTGCTTATTTAACTTCCAAAATTAATAATATCAAGGAAATGCCAGCAGGGAAATGAACTTATCCTCGAGATTTAGTGTTACCCAGGAAACAGAGTTAAGAGCATACAAATACATACACATATGTACAAGAGTACATGTATGCTCATTCTAACATTTCTCAACACTGCTGCCAATGTAAAATTCATGAAAAAATTTTGTATAATTTAAAAAATGAAATTTTATCGTAAAGCATAAAATTTTTAAGTGCACTGAAGATTTGATGTATCTGAAGCGAAGCCATTAAACGATTTAATTATACGGCCATTTGCCATCGATGTAAGTAACCGGAAATTTTCAGTTTCTAACAATGATTCACACTTCACAAAAAAACAGATCCCATTTTCAAATTTTGTTCGATGCCATATTTCATCAAATTATATTGTACGGAATGCCTGATCGACTTTATCAACTCTTCTTTCCTATTTTCAAAAAGGGAAAAAAAAGGAACTGAAATGAGATCGGTACTGGATAGCGACATAATGCAGTGACCAGTTTAATGCTTGAAATTTCGAATTCTATCACCTAATTTCAGCACGAAATGCATTTTTTTTTTACTCACTTAATGATAACGCAAAAAAAAAAAAAAAAATAAAATTGGAAATTTGATCAAAAATTGATGAATTACTGCATGGTAAAAAAAAGAAAAAAAAAAAAATTTGAATTATTGCTTCAAAGACAACTGAAGTAAGTTGTATCCGTATTGACAT